>JAQIWK010000260.1:0-19015 GCA_034695265.1 Dissorhina ornata | reverse complement strand
CAGAACCCATTGTGTGAACCAAATGTTGACATCACTTCAGGATTTGTTGACAAACATTCAAATTTAGGCCAAAATATCATCACATTGTTTGACAGACAAACTGTCCATCTCTTGTCATTTGATCCCAACTCAACTCAAACTAACCATACGTTTCATTACTTACGATCGCAATCATTGATTGAGTGGTCAAACGGTTGGATAAAAGTGGGACCTATTAATCAATGGCGTTGTAAATATGTTAATCAAACTAAGATTTTATTATATTCACTGATTAATGTAATTGATATTTGTATAAATAATTTGTAATTAAGTTTAGAAATAACATATAGTAATGTCTTTTTTACAAATGATAATATAGTTTCAAATCAAAATGGATTGGCAATTATATCCTAGTAACAAGACTTTGTTTAGTGAACGTAAATTTAAACCTAGTTCAAATACATCATTAATTTTATTAAAAACAACTTATTTGGACGACTATAATGATATAAAAATGTACCAATTGGTCGTTAAAACTGATCCTGGTCATAATATTGTCACAGTTCTGGTTTATAGATTGTTTAAAAATGTGATTGCAATTAAAATGAATACTACTGAATTAGGAGACAAATTATTTATGACCAGGTTAATAAATACGACCAAGACTGGTTTTGTGTATCAAAATTATGCTCATTTGATAGTCAATGGCAACCAAGTTTGTCGACTTCAGATTGGATTCACTGATAGATATATCACTGGCTGTCAACTCAAGAGTATTACCGATTATACGGTGTGTTTCATGGATGACATGACTACTGGCCATACAATACGAGATTTGGTTATTGTTTTGATTGTTGTATTAATTGTCATAATATTTGTGATAATTATATCTATGGTTATGATAAACTGATGGACCCATAAAGCAGATGAAACACCAAAAACTCATTTACTTAGTCGTAGAGAGGGATCAAGTCTTGTGATAGACTCTAGTATGAAAACAAAGTCATCCACGACATCGTCAAACATTAGTGCAACTCCTAGAAGTACTGAAACCCAGTTATCAAAACAAATACCACGGTCATCTACACCAAAAAAGCCAATTTAAAAGTAAATTAAACACAATATTTTGCACATTAAATGTTTTTTAACTTTTGTTTTTTGTATATAAAAAAATTATTTAAGTTAAGAATTTATAATTTTTTTTGTAACTTATAAATTTTTAAATAGTTTATAAAATATTTTTAAAAATACGTTTATTAAGTCATATGTGTTAAAACTGTTAAGCGATTATCTAAATATTAATTTTAATGATAGTTAAAAAATAAAACATTAAGTTTAAATTTAATTTTTATGCAAATTATTAATTTTTTGAATTTTATTTTGCAACAGTGTTTTAAAACATTTAATTAATATTGAAAAAGGTTTGTTAAATAATTATTTTATTTGTTTAAAAGTTTTATATCTCGAGATAAAATAAAATTTTATATTATGTTTTATTTAAAAGTAAACTTTGATTAATAAATTAAATTTAAAAACTGAAATTTTCTAAGTTTTTATGATTTTTTAAGGATAAATTACAAATAACCCATGGATTTTAAATTGAAATTAATTAGTTTATTAATACAGTTATCAATAGGTTTATCTAAATTGGTTAGACATTAATTTGAAAACTTTTAATTAAATTACATTTAATTGTTATTATTATTTTATATATCAAAACCAGAACCCATTGTGTGAACCAAATGTAGACATTACTTCAGGATTTGTTGACAAATATTCAAATTTTGGCCAAAATATCATCACATTGTTTGACAAACAAACTGTCCATCTCTTGTCATTTGATCCCAAATCAAATCAAACTAACCATACATTTCATTACTTACGATCGCAATCATTGATTGAGTGGTCAAACGGTTTGATAAAAGTGGGACCTATTAATCAATGGCGTTATAAATATGTTAATCAAAATAAGACTTTATTATATTCATTGATTAATGTAATTGATATTTGTATAACTAATTTGTATTTAATCAAGTACAATTTAGTATCTAAATAAGATATAATTATGATTTTTTATGATCATATAGTTTCAAATCAAAAAGGACTGGCAATTACTGCCGGAAAACAAAAATTTGTATGGTACCCGTAAATTTATACCAAGTTCAAATAAATCATTATTTTCATTAAAAACAAATTATTTGGACGACTTTAATGATATAAAAATGTACCAGTTGGGAGTTACAACTGATCCTGGTGATAATAATGTCACAATCATTGTTTATACATATAATCCTAAAAGTATGGCTGCAATTAAACTGAATATTACTGAATTAGAAGTCAAACCATTTTTAATCGGGTTAATAAATATGACCAAGGCTGGTTTTGTGTATCAAAATTATGCTTATTTGATAGTCAATGGCAACCAAGTGTGTCGACTTCAGATTGGATCAACTGATGGATATATCAATGGCTGTCAACTCAAGAGTATTGCTGATTATATGGTGTGTTCAATGGATGACAGCCCTACTGGTCATGCTATACGAGATTTGGTTATTGTTTTGATTGTTGTATTAATTGTCATAATATTTATAATTATAATATCAGTTATTATGATAAACCGATGGATTCATAAATCAGATCAAACAACAAAAAGTCATTTACTTAGTCGTAGAGAGGGATCAAGTCTTGTGATAAACTCTAGTATGATAGCAAAGTCATCCACGACATCGACAAACTATAGTTCAACTCCTAGAAGTACTGAAACCCAGTTATCAAAACAAATACCACGGTCATCTACACCAAAAAAGCCAATAAAAAAGTAAATTAAACACAATATCTTTTACATATTAAATGTTTTTTGTTAACTTATAAGTTGTTAAATAGTTTATAAAATATTTTTAAAAAATATGTTTATTCAATTATTTGTGTTAAAACTTATGAGCAATTATTTAAATATTAAATTAAGTGATATTAATTGGCACATAAAACATCCAGTTTAAACTTAATTATATGTAAATTATAAATATTTTATAAATTTTTATTTTGTAATACTGTTTTAAGATATTTATTTAATTAAGATCTAAAAGGTTTGTTAAATATTAATTTAATTTATTTATAATATTTATATCTCGAGATATAAAAAAATATCAGTTTAAGTTTGATATAAATTTAAATATAAAAAATTCAATTAAACTAAAAACTGAATTAATTGTAAATTTCATAAATTTTTAAGTTTTTTGGTTACAAATTAAAAATAAGCCATGGCTTTCAAATTGAAATTAATTATTTTATTGATAGCGTTATCAATAGGTTTATCTAAATTGGTTAGAATTTAATTTAAAAACTTTTAATTAAATTGCATTTAATTGTTATTATTATTTTGTAAATCAAAATCAGAACCCATTGTGTGATTCAAATGTTGACATCACTTCAGGATTTGTTGACAAACATTCAAATTTAGGCCAAAATATTATCACATTATTTGACAAACAAAGTGTCCATCTCTTGTCATTTGATCCCAAATCAACTCAAACTGACCGTATGTTTCATTACTTGCGATCGCAATCATTGACTGAATGGTCAAACGGATGGATAAGTGATGGACCTATTGATCAATGGTCTTATGATAATAATCAAACAAATAATATATTATTATATTCAATGATTAATGTAATAACTGTTTATACTTTGTTTTTAAATAACCAAGCATAATATAGTTTAAAATCTAAATTTATTATTTTATTGTGATTTAAGTATCAATTGGGCACAGACTGGCTAATATGGCCTGGTAATAAAACTTTGTATAGAAAACGGACTTTTACACCTAAACCCAGTTATGAATGGGGAACAGTATCTTGGACAAATTCAATTTATTTAGACGACTATACTGATACAAAAGCATACCAATTGGTTGGTACCAAATATCCTAGTAATGTTAATTATGTCCAAATTTGGGTTCACACATACAATCCTAAGAAAGTAGTTATTATTCAACTAAACATAACCAAACATGAAGTGACATCACTGGTCGAGTCATTAATCAAAACGACCAGGGCCGGTTTTGTTTATCAAGATTACGCCTATTTGATAGTCAAAGGCAATCAAATATGTCGGCTAATGATTGAATCAAATACTGGTGGCATCGATGGTTGTCGGCTCCAGAAACTAACCGATTTTATGAAGTGTCCAATTGTTGATACATCTAATAACTGGATGACTTTATGTGCTGGTTCACTTATTGTATTGATTGTAGTATTAATTGCGGTAATAATTATATCAATACTCATATACCGAGCCTTGCCATCAAAGAACCGGGAAATAAGTCCAATGGATGGATCAAATTTGGATCAAATGGTTGGATCAACTCTAACCCAAAAGACATCATCAAAAAAAGTATCAACTTATAAAACAGCCAGATCTACATTTAAATAAATTATATAATTAATTTTAATTTTGTAAAGCTATCCAAAAATTTTCTAATACATTTAATTATATTTATTTTTTATAATTTAATTAAAAATATTTGATTTTATGTCTCAAAAAATATTATTAAATTAATCTTTATATAAAACTATTCAAAGTATAATAAATATATTGAACATTTATTATCAAAACTTTACATTAAATAAACCAAGTGTTATTACAAAATTACATAAAATTATTTTGAATATAATAGTTGTTATAATGTGTTGGTTATTATAAAAGTTTACTGGCTTATATATGTAAGTTAAGAATGTTAAATATCATGTTTAAAATAATTTAGTTATTACAAAAATGATGTAATTGAATTAATTACTCTAAAACTATCTGTTTTACATATTTTAATAATGAATAATCATATATAAAATAATATATAGTGATTACTACAATTATAACAAATTATAGTAACTTTGTTATAACAATAATTATATTTTGATAACAAAATTATAGCAATTGGCAAATCAAACATTTTGTTCAACTTTTATTATTTATATAAAATTATAAATGGTATGTAAAATTTTTAAATAATTATGTTTTATTTTATTAAAAGTATTTATAAAGTAAATTAAAATCTAATTACATGTCCATGTAGTTTGTTAAATATCAAAGATTTTTATCTCGAGATATAATAAAGTATTATATTAAGTTTGATATAAAAGTAGATTTTAAATAATTTATATGATTTTTTGAGACATTACCAGTAACAAATGGTTTTTATAATAAAATTGTATGTTTTTATAATACAAGTTGTGATTGTACTATCAAAATTGGTTAGCTATTTATTTTTAAAATTTCAAATTAAAATGTAATTAATTTATATTTTTGTTATAATTATTTTATAAATCAAAATCAGAACCCATTGTGTGAACCAAATGTTGACATCACTTCAGGATTTGTTGACAAACATTCAAATTTAGGCCAAAATATCATTACTTTGTTTGACAAACAGACTGTCCATCTCTTGTCATTTGATCCCAAATCGACTCAAACTGACCGTACGTTTCATTACTTGCGATCGCAATCATTGATTGAGTGGTCAAATGGTTTGATAAGTTCGGGACCTATTGATCAATGGCTTTATGACTACAGTCAACCAAATAATATATTATTATATTCAATGATTAATGTAATTATTAATTATATAATTTATAAAATGTATTACTAAATTTAATTTTGTTATTTAATTGTAATTTTAGTACAAATTGAAAATAGATTGGCTAATTTGGCCTGGTAATAAAACTTTATATAGTAACCGTACATATACATCTAATAATTATATTAATTTTGAAAAACTTGGACCATTATCTTGGTTGAAAACAAACTTCTTGGATGACTTTAATGAAATAAAAACTTACCAATTGGTGGGTAAAAAACATCTTGATGATTTTATGGATGTCACCCTTCGCATCCATACGTATAAGCCTACAAAAGCGGTTAACATTGTATTAAACATAACTAAATCAGAAATCAAATCATTTATTACCACGATAATAAATATGACCAGGACTGGTTTTGTATATCAAAACTACGCTTATTTAATAGTTAATGGCAATCAAATGTGTCGCCAAATGATTAAATCTACTGATAGTTACATCAATGGCTGTCAACTCAAGAGTTTTGCCGATTATATGATGTGTTCAATGGGTGACAGTCCTAGTGATACAAAGTGGTCGCTGATATTGATTGGGATAATAGTTATCGTTATAATAGCTATAATAGCAGTCATTATAGCAATCATTATATGTTATAAACGATCGCAAAATTCAATTACTTTTAGTGAAGCATTTGGTTAATTGTTTTATTATTACAAAAACAATAACAAACTTTTTTATTTTTACTTAAATATCTACAAATAAATACTATTTTAAATTATAAAATGATATGTAAAATTTTATTAAACTGTTTGTCTTATTAAAATGTTTAAAATGTTAATAAATCATTTGTATTTCATAAAATATATTGAATAATTATTAATTGTAAAAGAAATTTATATAATAAATATAATAAAAATATTTATTTAATTAATCAGAAATTTTATTTGATATAATAATTTACTATAATATTAAAAGCAAATGTTGCTGTGTTATTAATTATTTATACAATGTGGTTTAATTATATATAGAGGTTTATATTTATAGATAATTATTAAATTTATATAATAAAAGATGTGGATCACGGCGTCTAGCGTTAATAACTGGGATATTAAAAATAATAGTTTTACTCTTGGTAAAATATTTACTTATAAAGTTTTGTAAATAATGTTTAAATATTAATTCAACAAAACAAATTAAAACGGATAAAATTTGGCCTAAAATCAGCACGCTTAGATTTTCACGAAAAAAATCATCCACATCAATTACTGAACACTCTAACGCTAGATGAATATCCTGGGTAATAATACTACCTATATCATATCTTACTGCATGCAATACTAGACTAATAATAAATTCATAGTGTTTGTATAGACCTGTCTCCAATAGACAATATTTAAGTCTAGAATAAAATTTAATAAATAAATTATCTTGTTAACAAATTTATGAAATCAGTTTGTAATTAAATTAATTGTAACTTTTCATATTAAATTAAATAAATTAACTTACATTTTAACTAATTTGCGGCTAAAATAACATTGTTTATGAATTGAATATGCAGAATAATCGTGATAATACTTTTGTGACCCTGGTACAAACCACTGGCTGCCATACAGTTGTTGAAAGGCGCGCACTATATTGCTATTTAATAGCAAAACCTTTTGTTTCATTGCTATTTGTTTTCTATATAAATCATTGAATAAATAATCTTGATTTGATCTTGATGACTGATTACTAATCAAAGTATGATTGTTTTTTAAGCTTGATAACCAAATCTTTTCATCTATTTGTGGTCTAATTTTATGAAATAACTTGCGATTAAAAAACCTGAGCGTTTGTAGCCCTTCAACACCACCGACCTGTACATCGGGTTTGGCTAACAAATCGGGTATTGAATTAATGTACGGCACCTGACGTTTGGTTGAATAGGTAGACATCAGCTCCTGTGGGAACAGCCAGTTAAGTATTGCCGACCCCATCAACCAAATGCCCATAAATAGGTATAATATGTAATAATTGGGACAATTTTGAAAAACCATTAAAATTTTTTCATATTGTTTGGATGGCTGACCCGTCAAACTGCCAAATGTTATCATAAATTTATCCATTAAATGATATTCAGATTTCATTAATAAATTGAGTATAATTGAACTTAAAATTGATAAGGTTAATATGTGAATCCAAGTCTAAAATTAAAATTTTAAACGATATTTATTAAATATAATAAAACCTTTTTAATTGTTTCTTGGATTCTAGTTGAAATTTTAAAATATTTACCTGGGCATCAAATACCCTAATGAAAGCAAATAAATTATCATGTCTTTCCAGTATGTTTGTGGTCAAAATTTCAACCTGGTACTTTTCTTTAAACCCAATTTGATGAGCGCTATCAACTAGTTTAGATGTCATTGGCTCATCAATAAAACTTATTTCGTTTGGCTATTAATTAATCAAAAGTTATTTATTTTATTTAAATCAGTTTATTTTACATAAAACTTTTTGTTTTAGGATATAACTAGAATCTCAATAAACATATACGGTTAAACCTCGCCCTCATAATTTAAAGAGTACACTTCTAAACAATGTTATAAAAGGCCAAACTTATGCCATTTCTTTTATTTTTGGGGCGATGTTTAGCGGTATATGTTTAATGAGTTTATACCTATAACTTACTAATTATTTATTCATGAAAATTAAAACTTGGCGCAAATTTATAATCTAAACAAACTGTACACTAAAATAGCTAGTTTAAAAAATAGACGTTTTTCAAATAAACACAAAGTTGACAAAACCCTAAACTCATTATACTTTTTTAATTACTCGTATATACCATTATACCAGGGTCAATTATTTTATAATGTAGATTAATTGGTTTTGTAAATTAAGTTTACCTTGATTAAAAATATATTAATAGCCAAAATGGGAAAAATTTGACATTTTGTAAGTTTAGTTGCTTTTCATAAATCAAAGAATATTTTCATGAAAAAGTAATTAGCAACCTATAACTTAATAGCAAAAACAAATTGAAAAGTGTTTAAAACAAGGTGACAGTACAGGTGTAGTTCCTGTATTAAGTTATGGGTGTTAAAGTTGGGAGTTACCTTTAAATCAAATATAAATTTAGGTCTTGTTTTCAAAATAACTGTTAACTTTAATGAACACATTATATAATAGATTAGGTCTCTCAATAAGCCGTATTGAGGTGGTTGACTCTAGTTTAACAAATTAAACATACATAAATAAATTTATATATTTATAGATTATAAATATTTAAATTATAAAGTAACATACAAATATTGTCCAAATTATTATAATTTTATTATCATTAGTTTGATTTTTATTATAAAAACAATTATGATTTACATCCAGTGTAAATTTATAATAATTAAAAAATTTTATTATAAATTCGTACATTTTAAATAAATTTTTATGAAAGTTAGTATTATCATAAAAAATTAATTTTATATTGAATAAAATTGTAAATTTATTTAATAAAATGTTTAAATATTGTTTTAGTTTGCAAATAATAAATAATTTATTGGCATTGAAAATCAATTATTTAAATTTAAATCACATGTTATTTATAAATATTTGCAAAACGTTGTGATTAAAACATATTGTAATAATAATAATACATTATTTGCAATAAATAATTTATAACTAATCTATTTCAATAGAAAATATATATTAAAATTAAATATAATTTTGTATTTAAAACATTATAAATATTTATTTTTTAAGTAAAAATAAAACATGCATATTTTAGCATATAAAAATATTATAACGATATTTAACTAACTTGTTATAGTAAAAAAAATATGAATTTAAAATTAATAAAATATATTTATTAATAACGTAAAATAATATTTACAAATTTAAATTTATAATTACAAATACAATATGTAAATTATATTCTTTTATTGACTATACTGGTTGCTAGGCAACTTTAGCAGTGGGACTGTTATAAGAGTTTCACTACTATTTCTTACAGCCAATCACATCTACAGTTGCCTAGCAACCAAAATATAGTCAATAAAAGAATATAATTTACATATTGTACAATTTAGCTTAATTTCAATAGTAATATTGATATTTATACAAAATTATTAAATTTGTATGTTAATACATGTTGATCACGAACTCTAACATTAATAACAGGGTAATTATTGGTAGTAAGCAAAATAACTTTTTTCTTGATAAAATAATTTTTTGTTAAATTAATGCTAAAATCTTGTAAATAAAATTTAAAAATTAATTCAATAAAACATATTATGAGAGCTAAAAATTGTCCCAAAACCAGCACGCTTAAATTTTCACGACAAAATTCATAATAATCAATTATGAAATACTCAAACACTAGATGATTATGCTGGGTAATACTAGTAGCTTTATCATATCTTAATGAATGCAATAGTAAGCCAATAATAAATTCATAGTGTTTGTATAGACCTGTTTCCAGACAATATCTAAGTCTAGGTTAAAAATTAATTAATAAATTATCTTGTTAATATTAATATCATAAATTAAATTTACAATTAAGCAAGTAAAATAAATTTTAGTTTTTTTAATTGTAAAAATTAAATTAAAAAATTACATTTTAATTAAATGGCTGCTAAAATAACACTGCTTATGAATTGAATAACCAGAATAATCATGATAATACTTTTGTGATCCTGGTACAAACCACTGTTGGCCATACAATAGTTGAAAAGCACTTACAATATTAGTACTTAATAATAAAACTTTTTGTTTCGTGGCTACTTGTTTGATAGTTAAACCATTAGTTAAATGTTCATCATCTGAATTATTGGTATTCAGGGTAAGATTATTTCTCATCCGTGTTAACTAAGGCTGTTAGTGAGTGTAACGTTACGTAAAAAACGTGTAATTTACGGTGTAATTTACGTGTAAATTACACACGAGTTTTATTTTTACGTAAATTACACTAACATATTGTGTCAATTTTTAAAAATTCATACAAGTTTTTATTTTTAAATACAAAAATTTACACAAAATAACGCATTAAATTATTTAATGAGATGATTGATTAAGTAATTACATTTAGAAAGCTATTATAAATCTAAAAACGATGCTAATTATGCTAATATATTGTATTTATTGATCAAATTGAAGAATATAATGCTATTGTTTTTTACGTAACGTTACGCGTAAATTACCGTAATTTACGCGTAAATTACACCCGAGTTTTATTTTTACGTAAATTTACAGCCTTAGTGTTAACCAAATATTTTGTTTCATATCTATTTGTGGTTCAATTTGTCGAAATAACTTGGGATTAAAAAAATGAAGCGTTTTTAGCCCTTCAACACCACCGACCTGTACATCGGGTTTGGCTAACACTTCCGGTAATGAATTAATGTACGGCACCTGACATTTGGTTGAATAGGTAGACATCAGCTCCTGTGGGAACAGCCGGTTCAGTGTTGACGACCCCATCAACCAAATCGTCATAAATATGTATAATATGTAATAATTGGGACAATTTTGAAATGTCCTTAAAATTTTTTCATATTGTTTGGATGGTTGACCCGTCAAACTGCCAAATGTTATCATAAATTTATTCATTATATAATATTCAGATTTCATTAATAGATTTAGTATAATTGCACATAATATTGACAAGGTAAATAAGTATATCCATGTCTAAAATTGTGAACAATATTTAGTTAGTTATATATTTAATTTTAAAAATTGTTTTTTGAAATATATACCTGAACATCAAATACATTAATAAATGCAAATAAATTATTACTTTTATCAAGTACATTTGTGGTCAAAATTTCAATCCGGTACTTTTCATTGAAACCAATTTGGTAAGCGCTGTTAACTAGCTTAAGTGTAACAGGATCATCAACAAAACTCATTTCATTTGGCTATTAATTAATAGAAAATTATTTAATTAGTAATTAATAATTACTATAATATATCTTGGTCTTGCTAAATTATAATCATCACTTAATTATTGTATTATTTTATGTTTATAAAGTTATTACCTTTAAATAAAATATAAATTTAGGTCTTGATTTTAAAATGACTGTCAATTTTAATGAACACATTATGTAGTAGATTAAATCTTTCAATATACCGTATCCAGGTGGTTGATTCTAGTTTTACAAATTAAATATACATTTTATATAATATAAATAAACAAATTTATAGTAAACCTACAGGATTAGTCCAAATTATTATTGTTTTATTATTATTAGTTTGATTGTAATTATGAAAACAATTTTGATTTACATTCAATGTAAAATTATAAAAATTAAAAAAATTATTAATAAACTTGTACATTTTAAGCAAAATGTTTAGAAAGTTCTTATAATTATAAACATTAGCAAGTTTGTAAAATTAAAATTATATATTTATTAATTAAAATATTTAATTTTTATTTTAGTTTGTAAATTGTAAATAATTTATTAGCATAAAAAATTAATTATTCAAATTTAAATTACTTGTTATTTATAAATATTTGCAAAAACAATGTGATTAAAACATATTGCATTTATAACAAATTACACATACACTAGTTGCACTAAATATTTTATATATTATTTATTTTAATACAAAACATTTATTAAAATTAAATATAAGTTATATTATATAACTTTTATTTATATTATTAATATTTATTCAGAAAAAAAGTAAAAATACCAAAATACATATTTTAGCATATTAAAATAATATAGATATATTAAATATATATGTAAAATATTATATTTATACATAATTATTAAATTTATATATTAATACATGTGGATCACGGCGTCTAACGTTAATAACAGGGTAGTTATTAGTCGTATGCAAATTAATTTGTTTCTTGGTAAAATAATTTTTAATTAATATAATTATTAAGTTTTGTAAATAATATTTATAAATTAGTTTAACAAAACAAATAATAATAGCTATAAACTGGCCTAAAACTAGCACGCTTAGATTTTCACGAAAAAACTCATGCACATCAATTGCATAATATTCTACAGCTAGATGAATATCCTGGCTAATACTAGTAACATTATTGAATCTTATTGAATGCAATAGTTGACTTATAATAAATTCATAATGCTTATATAGACCAGTTTCCAAACAAGATCTTAATCTAGAATAAAAATAAATACATAAATCAGCTTGCTAATAAATATACAATAACATGTATGATAAGTACTCTTTATTAATAAAAAATATTTTTAAAAATATAACTTACATTTTAACTAAATGGCGACTACAATGACACTGTTTATGAATAGAATATCCAGTATGATCATGATAATATTTGTGTGACCCTGGTACAAACCACTGTTGGCCATATAATTGTTGAAAAGCGTAAACAACATTAGTATTTATTAATAAAACTTTTTGTTTCATTGCTATTTGTTTTATAGTTAAACCATTAAATAAATGTTCATGATTTGTTGTATTTGTAATCCAGGTGAGATTATTTCTCATTTGTGTTAACCAAACATTTTGTTTCAAATCAATTTGTCGCTCAATTTCATGAAACAGTTTGCGATTAAAATGGTAAAGTGTTTGTAACCCTTCAACACCACCGACCTGTACATCGGGTTTGGCTAACAATTCGGGTAATGAGTTAATGTACGGCACCTGACGTTTGGTTGAATAGGTAGACATCAACTCCTGTGGGAACAGCCAGTTAAGTATTGCTGATCCCATCAACCAAATGCCCATAAATATGTATAATATGTAATAATTGGGACAATTTTGAAATGTCTTTAATATTTTTTCATATTGTTTGGATGACTGACCCGTCAAACTGCCAAATGTTATCATAAACTTATCCATTAAATGATATTCAGATTTCATTAATAGATTTAGTATAATAGCGCATAAAATTGACAAGGTAAGTGTGTAAAACCAAGTCTAAAGTCATATAACACTTATTTAGGATTGAAATTATATTTCATAAATGTTAAATATGACTTATTTACCTGAACATCAAACACCCTTGTAAATGCAAATAAATTATCATGTTTTTCTAGTATATTTGTGGTCAAAATTTCAATCTGGTACTTTTCTTTCAACCCAATTTGGTGAGCGCTGTTAACTAAATTAATTGCCATGGGTTCATCCATAAAACTCATCTCGTTTGGCTATTAACATGGCATTATTTTTTCACCTCGCTGGTGTTTGACAGGCAAAGTTTGCATTATGGCAGTGAAGTACCCTTTCGAAGGTTATACTAAAGCCTGTTTCTAAAAGCTAATAAAAACTTGCACAGAGATTATAGAAACATGCTTTAGTATAACCATCGAAAGGGTACTTCACTGCCATAATGCAAACTTTGCCTGCCAAACACCAGCGAGGTGAAAAATAATGCCATAGCTATTAATTATTTTAAATTAATTGACTTATAATTTAATATAATTTTCTTATTATTTAAAATAATTTTTTTGTAATTTAAAATAATTTTTGTATTATTTAAAATAATTTATAAATTTTAGTTTTAACTTGTGAATATAAAAGTATACCTTTAAATCAAATATAAATTTAGGCCTTGTTTTCAAAATTACTGTTAACTTTAATGAACACATCATATAAAAGATTAAATCTCTCAACATGCCAAATCTATGTGGTTGACCCTGGTATTAACATAAAAATATAAATTTATAAAATAAACATTAAAAAGTTAATTGAAACATACAAATGTTGTCCAAATTGTTATAGTTTTATTATTATAAGTTTGATTGTTATTATAAAAACAATTTAGATTTATATTCATTGTAAAATTTTGGTAATTAAAAAATTTATATATGAACTCGGACATTTTAAACAATTTTCTATTGAAATTTAATCAACTAAAAAATATAACTTTATATAAAGAATAATATATTAAGTTTATTATATAAATTATATTTATTTAATAAAATAAAAAAAATACATTCACTTGTAAATCAAACATAATTCATTAACATAATAGATTAATTATTTAAATTTAAAACAATTGCTATTTATAAATAATTTTTAAAACATGCAAATAAATCATGTGGTAATAATTAGCATACAACATTTGTAATATTTTTAATATATATTATATTCAAATTGAAATTTTATTATTGAAAATATTAAATTATAATTTTATTTATAAGTTTAATAACATTTATTTCTATAAGTAATAAAAATGTAATCAAATGTATATTTATAATATTTTATATTTATAATATTAAATTATTTTATTAATAAAGATAGTAAGAATATATATGAAAT
Source organism: Dissorhina ornata (assembly GCA_034695265.1). Classification (NCBI taxonomy): domain Eukaryota; kingdom Metazoa; phylum Arthropoda; class Arachnida; order Sarcoptiformes; family Oppiidae; genus Dissorhina; species Dissorhina ornata. Next base: position 4,226 of record JAQIWK010000260.1, on the reverse strand, counting down.
TTATTTATTATAAAGTAAAATTACATTAAAATTAATAATATAAGTAAATGTTATAAAGTATAATTAAATAATGTTAAAAATATTAAACAAGATCTTTTTATAAAAAATTTTACAAAGTATCAGGTTTCTGTTTTGTCAATCAATTTTAAAAAATAAAACAATATAACTATTATCAAATAAACTACTTTTATTATTGTTAAATTTTTAATAATACAATTTTATAAATGTTTTTATTGTAATTAACAATTTATTCAGTTTTTGTTTGGGTTATTGTCAATAACCTATTGTCAATAACAATAATATTTTATAAAATAAAATAATAAAAATAATTTTAAATATATTTTTATTTAAATATTTTTATAAATTATATAATTTAAAAAAATTAGTTAGTTGTTACGCAATGAATTAAATTATAAACAATTGACCATATTTTTTCATAAACATGTTTTTATTTTGTTAATCAATAAAATTTAAGATATAAAAACAAAACTTTTTAAAAGTAATTTCATATTTAATACTGTATTAAAAATACAATAAAAAAATATATTATTTATACTTATTTTTTATTGTAAACAAATTAACTATGTTTAATATATTATTAACATTATTAACTATATTAGCAAGTATAGATTTGGGTTACAGTTATTGTTGTACCGCAATAGGATCCTGTGGTACAAATAATTTTTGTGGTGACTGTACTACTGGTACACCATTTTGCGCGTATGGCGGGTGCAATATATTTGGCTGTAATTGTGATGGCGGGTGTCGGTCTGGTTTCAGTTGTCTTTGTGGTTTTAGAAATCAAGTTGAACATGGTGAACAGGATCTAAATAAATATGGCCAAGGTGAATATAAACCTAATAGTACATCGTATGTGGATGGTATATTTGGTGTACATGATAAGGATCTTGATGGTTTTATAAGTTGGACCGAATGTCTTGAATTTATTAAACTCAATAAATTAATTGTTAAGTATCCTAGAAATAAATTTAACAAGATTGATTTGAATGGTGATGGGCATTTGACTTGCTATGAAATTGATCCTAATTATAAATAAATATGTAATGTTTAAATATAACAAGATTAATAAAGCAATGTAATATTACATATTTTTAACTTTTAAATAACCAACAATATATTATAAATTATAATTATTTGTTATAACTATTTTATACATAATTTATTTTTATCAAATAAAATTACATTTAAATTCATAATAAAGTTAATTAATCCAGAATAAAACAATTAACATTATAATTAACTAATGAAAAATATATTCATAATTTTAAAAATTTAATTTTGTTTTTTAGAAATATTTGTTAAAGAATTAATTTTGTTCAAAATGAGCATGACAACTTTTTCTTGCACAACAGACATTGGAAATTCAAACAACAATACAAATGGGAAACAAAGTGGGAAAATGACCAAGATAAATACAATAAATGTGCTTATAATAAAAGGCATATTAGTTGAGTTAATAATCAAATAATCACGTGGTAAGTTAGTTATAATACTGGCCATAATCATGTAGTGTATTAAATACACTGTTTGTTGCATTACACGAAAGGGTGCCCAAAAGTCCCTGGATAAAAATCGACTTATTGAACTTTTAGGTCTCACTGCCAACCACATTAAACCATAACAAATGAGCATGGCTTCAATTAAATTGATTGTTGCATACTCAAATGCGCCAAATAGTCCAGCGTATTGGCCAAATAAATCAAATTTGACCAAGCTTAAACCTAATAGTAGCCACCAAACTGCTGCGAGAAATTGGGCACCCTTTTGTACATATGAATTTGCCCAGAACCTATTCATATCTATAGACTCCATTAGATAGCCTAATAGTAAACCATTTAGAAATCCGGGTGCGTAACTCCATGGCTTGTAATGAATTACATTGGTAACTGTACCAGGTATCCTGGTTATATATATATATTATTTTATTGAACAATAGTAATTATTTTAATAAATTAAATTATTTTAAGCATGATGCTTACGTTAAAGGTGCAATTGGATTATTAGTTATAATATTATCGCTAAACAAAAAGCGAAAATGATATCCATATGTATAGTAAACTGTAAATCCTATTATGAATATAAATACTTGGCTCAAAATAATTATACCAAGACCGTTTTTAAAATTTCTACATTAAATAAATAAAATTAACATAATAATTATTCATTATTAAAAAAATATATTGTATTAAAATACAATTAAACTAGTTAATTACTTGAGTAACGGGATGATAAATAAAGGTGATAAAATTGAAAATTGCATCAACATAGCTGTGGGCCAGGTCCAAAACATGCACTAATAAAAAAATATTTAATTAAATTATTTAATAAATTCATAATTCCTTGAATAGGGTTAACCATTTTTTCGGATGCAACTAGGTTGTTTATAAACAAAACATTATAAATCCCGTTTGAATTGCAGGTCTCGGTAACTCTTTGGTCATAAAACTTATCGCTAATCATGTAATTAATATATATAATAAAAGTGAAAAGACCAAGGTAATACATTAATGACATCCGGACAATACGATCCACAACAAATTGGATGACCATTTGAGTATAATTAGGTGATTTGCCTGATGCTTTTTTGGCTTGTTGAACAAACCATCTAGAAGTTACCATGCCACTTATTACAAACGATACTAGCATACCCACACGTGGTATAACAAACCCGGCTATACAATTCACTCTATATTTAATAATCATAAAATATTATATAATTATTAAGTTATTTTATAATTTAAAATTAGCATGCTTACATATCATCATCCATATTTTGTTTGACTGTCCAATTTTCTTGCGGGTATTGTATTAAAACAATTTGATAATGGGTTATAAATACAATTAACAAGCACACTATTCTTACACCATAAATAGCACTGTAAGCGCTTGGTTTGCGTTTAGCTGACTGTTTGTCTTTATCATCTTGGTCTTTGTTAGTAGTAGTTTTTGTCACCCGTTTGGGAACTAATAGCCGATAATTTCTTAACAATGAAAATCCCATTAATAGGGATTTGTCTGTAGACTTGTCCAGTGATTGGCCATTATTTTTATTGCCAAACAAATGTTTCAAAGTAGCAAATAATACAATTATAAGCCAGGTTATTATAAAAACTAGATATATTTGTAATGTTAGCATTATTAATTGTTCCGACTTGCAACTTGCTGGCTGATTTTTCTAAATAAAATTTTCCAAAGATTAAAATTGAACAATATAAATAAGTTAAACAATTTTAAATTTAGCATGTCATTTATTTAATAAATAATTTAATAAACATGTGTTTTATAATTATAACTTTGATTGGATTTGTTGTTAAATATAAATTAAACATATTTTCTATTAAATAAATTTAATTTTAATTTTATATTAAAAGTTAATTTGTTAATATTATACTTGAAATATTATAATTAAAATTTTATATTTTTAAAATTTTACATATAATTTAAATCAAATTAAGTTGTTACCTTTTACAATAAACTTGATGCTTATTTGACAAAATTGACAGATTAAATTATAAATATTATAAATATAATTTTATAATTAAAGTATAAATAAAAGTATAGTATAACTGTAAATATGATATAAAAAACATTTAATATCTGATAAGTATGTGAATAAGAAAGAAAGAAGAAAAAAAGAAAGAAAGAAAAAAAAATTATAAAATATTTTTAATACAAGACAAGCATTTTAAATAATCACAATTAAATTAATTAAATTTTAAACAAGTATTATTAATGTTATTATAAATGTTATTAATTTTTAAATTTGTAAAATTAAATAATGTATAATTTTTAAATATCAATTAATCTTATAAAAACTTTTCTATGTGAATTAATTAAATATATTGTTTTTTTATTCAATATAATATTTTGTAATTATATTTATTTTTACAATTGGGTAAATATTGAAAGTTATATAATAAATAGAAGTTACAAATGATTTATTTTAAAGTTAATTTTTTTTAATTAAAAAATATATTATAAATTACATTGTGATTTAACAAATTTTTTATAAGTAATTTTTTTATTTATTTAAATATTATTTTAAATATACAAAATCAATAATTTTTTATAAATTAAAAATAAATTGCTAGGTCTGTCTATTGAATGTCTGGATTAGTACACAAACAATATTTGTACTTGTTTGAAATTTAAAATAACAACTTTATTGTCAATTATAAAATTAAATTAAATAATTGTTGAAATAT
>JAQIWK010000259.1:0-19036 GCA_034695265.1 Dissorhina ornata | reverse complement strand
AATTTTAAAAATAATATGACCAAGATTAATTTGGCAAGCAAAAACATTTGATTACTAACTATTTGATTCCACTGTATGTTTGAGAACATTTTATAAATTGGAAGTTGAATTCTAAACACCATATTTATTATAAAAAATGACAATTGTAAATTTGAAACCCTGATTTGACCTTGTTACCCATAGAGTTTCAAAAATTTCATTATTATCAAATATTGACTAAGAAAGTCTTGAAACTCGATGGGTAATAAGTAATTTTTTTAATAAAAACAAATTACAAAAATTATGTATATTTTGTCATTTGATTGATATTATATTTCAGAATGTCAAAAAATTTAAGAAAATTTATTATCTTAAATAGTTCTCAATATATTTCCATTTAAAATACAAGAATGTGTGATTTAACTATTAAGTTCCGACAAGTCCTTTAATTTATATATCTATTTACTGTTTTTAAATCTTTAATTAGACTTGAATTTTATTAAATGTTTTAAATTTCATTAATTTAATTACTAATAAAATTTTATTAAAACAATTTAATAAATTTAATATATAATTTATTAATATTATTGACATATAACTAGCATATGAATATAAATTAAGTCATCAACACTATAATTATAGTTATTGACATTAACTTTAATTAATTTAAATATAAATTTTTCAATACAATTAAAGCATCAATTATTACATACTATAACTTATAGCAATTTTTAGTAGCAATTTTGATGTAAACTTAATAATATTTTTAAAAATAAATATTTAAATTATACTGAAAAATATATTTAAAATTTAATTAATTTAAAACTAAAACTAAAACAATACTTTCGAATGATTTTTAAAGAATTTTATTTAAAAATTTAAAAATATAATTATAAAATAAATTTATTATAAAGTAATTTAATCATTTTAAAATTAAACATTATCTTATTTTCGAATTTATTTATTTCAAATTAATAAATAATCAGGATCATTGTTTCCAGGAATGAACTTCCTGTGGTCTGTCCACTTCAATTTGTTTACTATAAGGATCGTAACCCCCCATCATTAGGACCACAATAATAGCCATCACTAGCCGTAGATGACTTGCTTTCATAAACGCCATTGTTTTTCGTCACTATTTCCGTTGATTCTCTTCAATTTGTTTGATAACTTTTGATCCAAAAAACTAAATGTTTTAAAACAAAATTTTTGTGTATGTTTTGGCCGTTTATATAAGTGTTGAATACGTGACAAAAAGTTTGATTTTAACAATTACAACATAATAATTTAATTAATGTATCCTATTAATAATAAATTGAATATATCCCATATGTTTTTTGTCAAATTTTTTTTATATCATTTCGTTAAAATATTTGTATGAATTTAATTAAAAGCTATTAATTTAATTATTAAATATTTTAAGTTTTAATAATTTTTTGAAAAAAATATATTTATAATATTATTTAACTTATATGTACATATTATGTATATATAGAGAACTAAGTCTATTGAGATATCCTATAAACAAAGTTCAGCTTTAACCCCCTTTATACCCCACTTAATATGAGTATCAACCAACAAAAAAAAGACACAAGCAATTAAAATTTGTAGATATTAATTGGTACAAATTAACTTTAATTATTTAGAAATTTATCGCCATCTGCCATCTCTAGTGTTATAAGTGTTTTCCTATGTTATTCAGTTATATACCCACTGTCTGTAGAATAGATTTTATATTAAAAATTACATTGCTAAATGTTTGGTACATAATATTTAAATAAAATGCTTAAAATTTTGAGCCACATACAAGATGATTGAATCTAAGCCAGCACTAGACTATATTAGCAAAGGCTACGCCAACTATATTTTGTTTGGGAAATACAATGAATTGAGTGGAAGTGCCAAACAGTCGGCCCGAATGTAACACAAAATGCTTGTATGCATATGGGATAGTATCAGGGTAATCAATCACCATCCAATATTTAGCTTGGTTAGTTTTGATCAATTGACAAAAGAAATAATTTTATTACATATATTACAAAAACAAAACTATGTTATAAAATGAAATTTATTTTTATTAGTACTATACCATAATTTAACCAAGGTGGTTCCATTAGGCCTAGTGTTTCTGGTGTCCATAATTTCTTCACTGTATCCGAACTTAAAAAATCTTTTAATTAAATAAAAAATAATTTATAAGTATAATCTAAAAATGTAACTAACAAGGTAAGTTAATAATTATATCATTATTGTGTCCATGTTATGATGATATCATAGCATTACCAAATGTTAATAAGTCGCTAACCGTTGATACCATACCACCCGATGGCCACCAACCCTCATAAGCCCATAAATCATCAAATATATCAACCCTTTGTAATTTACCCGGCTTATTGGTTGAGTTCATATAATACTGTGGTCTGTGTTTAATAATAGTTTCCCGTCTTTCAGCAAATGTTGATTTCATACCAAGTTTTTGAAGCATATTATAAATTTGTGTCTCATATTTGTCGTGAAATATGGCTTCAATGATAGCACCGGCCAATTGTGTGCCATAATTAGAGTAACTATAATTAGTACCAGGTTTGAAAAGTAAGGGCTCATTTTTAAACTGGGCTATAGTTTGGCTAACATTTTGTGCGTGAACTGCTTGAGTGAAATCGTCGGGTACTTTAGTCATACTTAGTCCAGCCATATGTGACATCACTTGACGTATTGTTATGTTAACCAGTGATCCATTAAATGTTTTATCAGGATAAAAGTCTTTAGGCAAATATTTGTGAATATTGTCGTTTAAATTAATTAATTTTTTATCCATAAGCTGTCCCATCAGGGCTGCGGTCAATGGTTTTGAAATACTGGCCAAACGCCAAACCGAGTCTTTATGAGTTTTGACATCATTTTCAATGTCTGTATAACCAAACCCTTCAGTCCATACATTACTGCCATTAATACTAAACCCAATGACAGCCCCGGGAATGGTCTGCGCTTTCATTAACTCATTCATCTTAAGTCTCGCGTCTTTAATCACGTCATGAATTGTCTTAAAATCTTGATTTGTTTCAAAATCTTTATCAAATCCATGGCTTAGAAAATGGTTGACTGGATTTAACTCAAATTCAGATTGAAAGCCAAAATTTTTAGCAATATTTATTGCTAAAAATATTAGCAACGTACTTTTAAATATCATGTTGAATTTGTATTAATAATAAAACAATACATTTAGTATTTAAAATAAAATAAATATTAAAACACATATAACTTTATATACTTGACATACTAGTGATGAGAATATTGCCACCAGGTATTTTTTTATAGTTATTTTATTTATAAATACTATATTTGTCTATATCTTATATTATTTAACCAGCAGGCATATTCTCACTAAATAATTATTATAAATTATATTTATTTTTGATTTTGTTGTAAAATATACTTTGTTATCAAAAATTTTAGGCTAAACTTCATAAACAAATTATAGTATATTAGATTATTAACAATTAGGCTTTTTAAATTTATTAGTTTAAATTTTAATTAGGTTTATTTATGTTAAATTCATATAATTTTTATTAAATGAGCAAACATAAACATATAATTTTTTTTAATGTCAGTTTTATTTAAATAAAATCCTTAAAATTCTGGGCCACTTTCAAAATAATAGTATCCAGGCCAATACAATTGCCTATATTAGCAAAGGCTACGCCAACTATATTTTGTTTGGGAAATACTGTTAATTGAGTGGAAGTGCCTAACAGTCCACCTGAATGTGACATAAATTGTTTGTATGGATATGGACTAGTGTCAGGGACATCGGTCACCATCCAATATTTAGCTAGATTAGTTTTGATCAATTGATGAAAATAATAATTTTAAAACAAAAAAAACTATTTTCATTCAAAAAAAACTATACCATAATTTACCCAAGGCGGTTTCATCAAGCCTTGTGTTTCTGGTGTCCATAATTTCTTCACTGTATCCGAACTTAAAAAATCTATTAATTAAATAAATAATAATTTATTTTATAAAATAAATAGTTGTATAAATAATTATTTTAAAATATTTAAGTGATTTGATATACCATCATTATGTCCATGGTATGATGAAATCATAGCATTACCAAATGTTAATAAATCGCTAACCGTTGATACCATACCGCCCGACGGCCACCAACCCTCATAAGCCCATAAATCATCCAACATATCAACCCTTTGTAATTTACCTGGCTTCTCGGTTGAGTTCATATAATACTGTGGTCTGTGTTTAATAATAGTTTCCCGTTTTTCAGCAAATGTTAAATTCATACCAAGTTTTTGAAACATTTTATAAATTTGTGTCTCATATTTGTCGTGAAATATGGCTTCAATGATAGCACCGGCCAATTGTGTGCCATAATTAGAGTAACTATAATTAGTACCAGGTTTGAAAAGTAAGGGCTCATTTTTAAACTGGGCTATAGTTTGGCTAACATTTTGTGCGTGAACTGCTTGATTGAAATCGTCGGGTACTTTAGTCATATGAAGTCCAGCCATATGTGACATTACTTGACGTATTATTAGGTTAACCTGTGATCCATTAAATATTTTATCAGGGTAAAAATCTTTGGGCAAAAATTTGTGAATATTATCGTCTAAATTAATTTGGTTTTGATCCATAAGCTGTCCAATTAGTGCTGCGGTCAGCGGTTTGGAAACACTGGCCAAACGCCAAACCGAGTCCTTATGAGTTTTGACATCATTTTCAATGTCTGTATAACCAAACCCTTCAGTCCATACATTACTGCCATTAATACTAAACCCAATGACAGCCCCGGGAATGGTCTGCGCTATCATTAACTTATTCATCTTAAGTTTCGCGTCTTTTATCACGTCATCGATTGTCTTAAAGTCTTGGTTTGACTTAAAATTGTTATCAAATCCATGGCTTAGAAAGTGATTGATTTGATTGACATTCAATTCAGATTGAAAGCCATTAGTTGTAGCAAAACATATGGCTAAAAATATTAGCAACGTACTTTTGAATATCATGTTGGATTTGTAAATTAATTAATATTTTTAAAACTATACTTATATATTAAAACAATAACTTTATATACTTGACATACTAGTAATGGGAATATTGTCACCAGGTATTTTTATAATTAACTTTTTATAAGTATTAAATTTGATTATATATTTATTATTTAACATGCAATTATATTCTCACTAAATAATTATCAATTGAAAAAATTTAATTTAAATTTAATTTTCAAATCAAAGATATTTTGTTATCTTATTTATAGACTAAACTTCATGGACAAATTACATTATTAAACTAAACTATTGAGTTAAACCAGTTGAATACAAATTATTGCAATAGATAGAAAACATAAATAAATAAATAAAAATGTTTATTTTAATTTTAAATTTAATGTTTAATTTATAATTAACTCAATTTTAATTAGATTTTAATAGTTACACAAAGTTATGAAACTTTTGACCCAGATTCATTACCAAATTGATAATTTCATAAACTCTACCAATGTTTGTAAGGGCAACGCCAACCATGTTTTGTTTAGGAAATATAGTCAGCATGGTACTTGTGCCTAAAAAGCCACCCGAGTGTGACACCAATAGTTTATAAGGATATGGACTGGTTGAGTTTATGTTGGTAATTGCCCATCCTTTGCCTTTTAATTTAATAATACAAAAAACAATTTAATCAGATAGTTAATTTTTAAAAAAGTTATTTTTATAATCAATACCATATTCATCGGTCATATCTATGGGTTTAATTTTACCGACTGTTTCGGGTGACCATAATTCCCGAACTGTTGCCGAACTTAAGAAATCTATTTATAATTAAAAAATTAATTGTTCATTAATTAAATAAATTTATTAATAATTTACTAACCATTATTATTATTAGTGCTATTGTCATAATAGGCTTTAAGCATAGCATTACCAAACTTTAACATATCACTGGCTGTCGATACTATACCACCCGATGGCCACCAACCCTCGTATGCCCACAAATCGTCCAAAAGGCCAGCCTTTTGTAGTCTAACGGGAGTGTCGGTTGAGTTCATATAATACTGTGGTCTGTGTTTAAGGATTGCTTCCCGTCTCTCAACAAATGTTGAATTCATACCAAGTTTTGCAAACATTTTATGAATTTCTTTATCAAAACTGTTGTGAAGTATGGCTTCAATAACTGCGCCCACCATTTGAAAGCCATAGTTTGAATAAAGCCATTCAGTGCCCGGTTTGGACAGTAAGGGCTCATTCTTACCTATTGCTAGAGTTTGGGTAACATTTTGGGCTTGAAATACATTATCAAAATCTTTAGTATCAACATTTTGCAAGTATAGTCCGGCCATATGTGATAGTATTTGACGGACAGTTATATTAACATCAGTGCCATTGAATTTTTTAATAGGATATAAATCAGTGGACAGGTATTTATGTATATTGTCGTCCAAATTAATTAATTTTTTATCCATAAGTTGTCCGACCAGTGCTGCGGTCAATGGTTTTGAAATACTAGCTAAACGCCAAACCGAGTCTTTGTGTGTCTTCACGTCGTTTTCAATGTCTGTATAACCAAACCCTTCAGTCCAAACATTACTGCCATTAATACTAAACCCGATGACAGCTCCCGAAATGGCCATTGACTTCATAAACTCATTCATATAATTTCGCCCGTCTTTAATTACGTCATCAATAGTCTCAAAGTCTTTATTTGAATCATAATTATCATCAAAACTATAACTTGTTAGCAAATTATTGACAGGATTTAACTGCCTTTGAAAATCATAACTTTTAACAAAATCTATTGCTAAAATTAATAGCAATGTACTTTTAAATATCATGTTTAGTTTATTTAATAAAAATTGTTTGTAAAAATGATTTGTTTTAAGTAATTTATATTAAATTAGTGCTGGGAATATCGCCACTTGAAAATAAAAAAAATTATGTTTTATTATTTTTATCAATAATTCATAAAATAATAATTATATTTTTATTTAATAAACTTTTTATTATGTTCAATACAGTATTAAATTAATCAATCAATCAAGTACTTGGAAAAAATTTTTAATTAATAAAATATTTATATAATTATAATAATATAAATTTTATTTATTATATATGATTATTTTTATTTTCATTTTTTTATTTTATTTAAACAAAATCCTTAAAATTTGCACCCACATACATTACCAAATTTAACAGCTCGTAACACTGGCCCATGTTTGCAAAAGCAACACCAACCATATTTTGCTCGGGATATAACATGAGCAAGGTACTTGTGCCCATTAGTCCGCCCGAATGCCATACTAAATGTTTATAAGGGTAAGGGTCGGTATCATTTATATTTGTAAGAAACCATCCTTTGGCTTATATTTCAATAAATAAAAAGACAAATTAAATAAAAGTAAATAAATCGAGTTTATAAATAATACCATATTCATTTGGTGGCAAATCTGGTGGTATGATTTTGCCGATTGTTTCCGATGACCACAATTCCCGAACTGTGGCCGAACTTAAGAAATCTATATTTATTTAAAAAATAACTTTTAAATTACTATAATAAATAATTATTATAAATTTATTTACCATTATTATCATTGTTATCATGGTAGGCTGTAATCATGGCATTACCAAACTTTAACAAATCACTAGCTGTGGATACTATACCGCCCGATGACCACCAACCCTCGTATGACCACAAATCGTCCAAAAGGCCAGTCTTTTCAAATATTAAGGGACCGTCGGTTGAGTTCATATAATACTGTGGTCTGTGTTTGAGGATTGCTTCCCGTGTCTCAGCAAATGTTGATTTCATACCAAGTTTTGCAAACATTTTTTCAATTTGTGTTTCATATGTATCGTGAAGTATGGCTTCAATAACGGCGCCCACCATTTGAAAGCCATAGTTAGAGTAACTCCATTCAGTGCCCGGTTTGGACAGTAAGGGCTCGCTTTTAAACATTGCCAGAGTTTGGCTTACATTTTGGGCGTGAAATACATTATCAAAATCAGTCGGTTTTGTAAAATGTAGTCCAGCCAAGTGTGACAGGATATGTCGGACAGTTATGTTGGCTACCGTCCCGTTAAATTTCTTAATAAGATATAAGTCATTGGACAGGTATTTATGAATATTGTCGTCCAAATTAATTAATTTTTTATCCATTAGTTGTCCAATCAGTGCTGATGTTAATGATTTAGATATACTGGCCAAACGCCAGGGTGAGTCTATATGAGTCTTGACATCATTTTCAATGTCTGTATAACCAAACCCTTCAGTCCATACTGTAGTGCCATTAATACTGAACGCCATGACAGCACCGGGAACTGTCTTTCTGGCCATAAACGTCTGCATCTGTTTTCTCGCGTCTTTAATCACGTCATCGATTGTCTTGAAATCATTATTTGTCTCATAATTATTGTCAAAACCATTGCTTAACAATTGATTTAATTGCTTTAAAGCCCATTCATTTTGATAGCAATTAATTTTAAGCAAATTAATGCTTAAAATTATAAATATTATAAATTTAAATAACATTATAAATTTAACAAAGTTTTTATAACTAACTTAAATAAATGAGTTGTGTTAATCTAATTCTAGTTGTTTTTATCTAGTACAATTATCATTAAATATAAGTTTTATGGATGTTTTTTATATTGATAATAAATATAACGTATGCTGTTTCTCATGATAAAATTAAATGTGGTTAATTTTCTAAATTTAATAATTCTGTTAATTTTGTAAATTATATTTATTGATTTAATTGTTATAATTTTAATTAATTAATTTTTTACTTTAGTAATTATTTTTAAATAATATCATATTTATTTATATAAATAGTATTTATGTTTGATTGTGTTCATAAAATTAAATATTAAATATTTAATTATAATTAGTTTAAAAATTATTTTTAAATACACATACAATAATAAATATAATATTTAATTAATTTAATTAATAAATGTTAAATATTTAATTTGTTAAGTTAATTTGTTGCTTAAATGCATAACTTATTTTAAAATTAAATGTAAAAAGTTATATAAATATATAAAATAAAATATTTATATAATTGCAACATAACTTGTTTTACTATTTTATTTATACAAAATCCTTAAAATTTTGTCCCACATACATTATCAAATCAAGCAGTTCATAACATTGGCCCATGTTTGCAAATGCAACACCTACCATATTTTGTTGGGGAAATAACATAAGCATGGTAGTAGTGCCCAGGAGACTACCCGAGTGCCAAACTAAATGCTTATAAGGGTAAGGATTGGTAGCGTTTATATTTGTTAGAAACCATCCTTTGGCTTATGTTTTAATAAACAAAAAAACAAATTTATTATAATTAAATAAATTATATTAGTAAATAATACCATATTCATTTGGCTCCAAGTCTTTAGGTATAATTTTACCGATGGTTTCCGATGACCACAACTCCCGAACTGTGGCCGAACTTAAGAAATCTATTGATTTAATAAATATTTTCAAAAATATATAATTTATTAGTATTAAATTACATACCATTATTGTTGTTATCATGGTAGGCTGTAATCATGGCATTACCAAACTTTAACAAATCACTGGCTGTCGATACTATACCACCCGATGGCCACCCGCCCTCGTATGACCACAAATCATCAAAAAGTCCAGTCTTTTGTAACTTAACGGGAGTGTCGGTTGAGTTCATATAATACTGTGGTCTGTGTTTAAGGATTGCTTCCCGTTTCTCAGCAAATGTTGATTTCATACCAAGTTTTACAAACATTTTTTCAATTTGTGTCTCATATGTGTCGTGAAGTATGGCCTCAATAACTGCGCCCACCATTTGAAAGCCATAGTTTGAATAAAGCCATTCAGTGCCCGGTTTGGCCAGTAAGGGCTCATTTTTAAACTGAGCTATAGTTTGGCTAACATTTCCCACGTGAACTACTTGATTGAGATCGTCGGGTACGTTAGTCACATGAACTCCAGCCATATGTGACAATAGTTGTCGTATTGTTATGTTAACCAGTGATCCATTAAATGTTTTATCAGGATACAAATCGTTGGGCAAGTATTTGTGAACATTATCGTCCAAATTAATTAGTTTTTGATCCATAAGTTGGCCAATTAGTGCCGCGGTAATTGATTTAGATATACTGCACACTCGCCAAACCGAGTCCTTATGAGTTTTGACATCATTTTCAATGTCTGTATAACCGAACCCTTCAGTCCATACTGTAGTGCCATTAATACTGAACGCCATGACAGCACCGGGAACTGTCTTTCTGGCCATAAACGTCTGCATCTGTTTTCTCGCGTCTTTAATCACGTCATCGATTGTCTTGAAATCATTATTTGTCTCATAATTATTGTCAAAACCATTGCTTAACAATTGATTTAATTGCTTTAAAGCCCATTCACTTTGAATGCAATTAATTTTAAGCAAATTAAAGCTTAAAAATATAAAAATTATAAATTTAAATAGCATTATAAGTTTAAGTTGTTATAACTAACACAAACAAATGACAATAATTGCAAGTTTAGTTCAAGTTGTTTTTATTTAGTTTAATTATCACTAAAAATATTATTATAAACTTTTATTTTTGATAATACGTAACATGTGTTATTATCTTATAATTTTACATGATTAAGCTTGATAAAGTAATTTTTACCATTTATGGATTTAATTATAATTACTTAATCACACTTTTTTTGAGTATTTGTAGTGTTAACCAAGTGATTATTTATAAACTATTTAGCACCAAGTTTATTTCAGTTTCAAACCATATTAGGTATTTTCTATTATGAAATTAAATAACCTTTTTGTACAATTTTTATACTTGGATAATCTAACTGAATTAAATAAAAATTTTTTATAAGCCAATAGATAATTTAATTTAATTTAACCAGAAAAAAACATAATAATTTAATAGTTATAAAATGTATTTTTACTCAAACTTTTTAAATAAAATTTAAGTTACAAATTATTTTAAAATAGCATCACATTTAATTTTATAATTAAAATAAATTTATAATTTAGTCAAAGAAACTTTTCAAAATTTTTAGCAACGTACAATAATAAATTTTCTAGTTCAGTAAATTGTCCCATATTGGACAGGGCCACACCAACTATGTTTTGCTTGGGAAATACATAAAGTTTGGTCGTACTGCCCATCAGATTACCACCATGGTAAACAAAGTGTTTATAAGGATAGGGATTAGTTGCATTAGTAATATTTGTAACAAACCAACATTTGGCTATAAATAATTATAAATTACATTACAAAATAAATTAAAATATAAATAACTAGATAATTTTATAGTATAATAGCTTTATATATACCATATTCATCTAAACCTAACCAGATGGGTTTTTCTTTGCCAATTGTTTCAGGTGTCCACAATTCTTTAACTGTATCTGAGCTCAAAAAATCTATTTAAAAACAAAATAAATATTAGTTTTAATTAAATAATTATAAAAATAAAATATTTAATTAAAAAATTTGTATTTACCATTATTTTTGCCCTGGTAAGACTGAATCATAGCGTTGCCAAACTTAAGCAAATCTGTGACCGTAGATAATAGGCCACCCGATGGCCACCAGCCCTCATAGGCCCACAAATCATCAATCATACCCGTCCTTTGAAACTTAGCCGGACTATCGGTTGAGTTCACATAATACTGTGGTCTATGTTTGTGAATTGATTCACGTTTTTCAAGATAAGTTGATTTCATACCTAATTTTGCTAACATTTTATACATTTCTGATTCATAAGTAGTATGAAGTACTGATTCAATGATAGCGCCCACCATTTGTATGCCATAATTAGAGTATAGAAATTTAGTGCCCGGTTTGGACAGTAAGGGCTCATCCTTTAAGGGTCCAATAGTTTGGGTAACATTTTGGGCTTCAATTACGTTATCAAAGTCATGATCATCCGTGTCGTGCATACCAGCCGTATGGGACATAATTTGCCGTAAATTTATGCTAACTTCTGTGCCGTTGACTGTTTTACGTGGATATAAATCAGTGGACACATACTTATGTATGTCTTCATCCAAATTAATTAGCTTTTTGTCAATGAGTTGTCCAATGAGTGCGGCTGTAATTGGTTTGGTAACGCTGGCCAACCGCCACATCGAGTCCTGATGTGTTTGGACATCATTTTCAATGTCTGTATAACCAAACCCTTCCGTCCATACTGTGGTGCCATTCAAACTAAATCCCATAATAACTGCGGGAACTGTGTATTGTTTCATCAATACATTCATCTTAAGTCTCGCGTCTTTAATCACGTCTTCAATTGTCTTAAAGTTGTCTTCATTTGTGTCCAAACTTCCGATATAATTGTCACTTAAATAGTGATTTTCATTTTGAAATTGCATTAAATCTTCAGTATATCCATTGATTTGGCACAAATAATTGGCCAAAAAAACTAACAGTGTACATTTATAAGCCATTTTAATTACTTCAAACAAATTTTATAATAAATTGTTATTTAGTTAATTGAATAACTTTAATTATTTAGCAAGAACATATAACTTATATATAAATGTCTAATATATACAAGTTATGAGTACTAATAATAATATCTACTAGATAAATTTTAATAAGATAACTCTTAATTTACCTTTTAACTTTTAATTATTATCTCATTTATTTTATTTATTTAAAAAAATTATTATGAAAATAACGATTAAATAAAACTTTTTTTGTGGTTAAAATATATAAATATTTTATATCAAAGTATTATATTAAAGTCAAATCTATTTATTAATTACAATTAGAACTAAAAATTTAACAATATAAAATTTATAATTGAAAACTATACAAATAATTTGTTTCATTGATTTATAGCATTAAATGTTAATTGTATTTAATTTATAATTGTAAAGCAAGCGAGTAAAAAATATATTTTTAAAAAACTTACACCTGTATTACTGTTGAGGTATTTGTTAAATAAAATATTGCTAATTTATTTATTTAAAACATTTTATTGATCAAATAATTTAAAAAGTATTAATTTAATTTTTTACAAAATTTTTAAAATTTTTAGCCACATATAATAGTAAATTTTCTAAGTCAGGTAACACTCCCATATTAGACAAGGCAACACCAACCATATTTTGCTTGGGAAATAAATATAGCTTGGTAGTACTGCCCATTAAATTACCACCATGCCACACAATTTGTTTGTATGGATACGGGTTAGTTTCATTGATATAATCAACAAACCAACATTTAGCTAGATTAGTATAATATAATTAAATTAAAATTATAGCTTGTTTGTTAAAAAAGCATATTATATACCATATTCGCCATAAGGTGTCCGATGAGGTTTGCCCACCGTTTCCAGTGTCCATAACTCGTGAACTGTCGATGAACTTAAAAAGCCTTTAAAAATATATTATAAAATTATTTAATATAATTAAAAAACAATCATTATAAATAATTTAATAACCATCATCATTTCCGTAATAAGAGTTAAGCATAAGGTTGCCAAATGTTAATAAATCACTGGCCGTCGATACGAGACCACCCGCTGGCCACCAACCCTCGTATGAAAACAAATTATCAAAAGTTTCAGTCCTTTCTAACTTAGGATTGGTTTTATATGTGGATGAGTTCCAGTAGTAATGTGGTCTATGTTTGTAAACCCGTTCCGGTCTTTCAGCAAAAGTTGATTTCATTCCCAGTTTTGCAAACATTTTGTTTATTTCCGATTCGTATGTATTGTTAAGTATGACTTCAATAATAGCGCCCAACATTTGAATGCCATGATTAGAGTACATAAATTCAGTACCTGGCTTAAATGCTAATGGCAAGTCTTTAATGGGAGCTATGGTTTGGCTTACATTATCGGCCCGATAAATATGTGCAAGGTCCTCGTCTTGGGTAAAGTGTATTCCAGCCATATGTGACATTATATTACGAACTGTTATATTAACCAGTGATCCATTGACTGTTTTATCAGGATAAAATTCTTTGGTTAAATATTTGTGAATATTATCGTCTAAATTAATTAATTTTTTATCCATTAGCTGTCCAACCAATCCTGATGTTAATGACTTTGAAACACTGCACAATCGCCAGGGTGAGTCTATATGAGTTTTGACGTCATTTTCAATGTCTGTATAACCAAACCCTTCAGTCCATACATTACTGCCATTAATACTAAACGCCATAATAACTGCGGGAACTGTATATCGTTTCATCAAAGCCTGTGTTTGTATTCTCGCGTCTCGTATCACATCTTCAATGGTCTTAAAAGTGTCATTTGAATCGTTATATTCATCCATATATTGACTCAAATACTGATTTGAGTTTTCAAATTGCTCTTCAAATGGGAAGCCATTTATTTGGGACAAACAAAGTCCCAAAAATATAACCAGGTTCATTTTAGTGAACATACTCATTTTTAGCAGTAATAAGTGTTTTATTTTATTAATAATATATTTATCATATAAAAAAGTCTTTATATACTAATTATTGATATGAATTATATCACATTTTGTCCCCAATATTAATAGGTTATTAATAATAGCTTTTGAAATATTAAACAAGTATTATATTATCATTGATTGATAAAATATTATAATATTAAGACACTTTGAAGTTGTCTTTATTTTAATCAATAGTTTTAAGCAATTAATTAAATGTTATTTTCTTTTTAAAATACATACATTAGTTTTTTTTATATAAAAATAAATATAAAAACTTTTGTTTAGTTTCACATTTTATCTAAATGATAACAGTATAAACTTGTTTTTTAATTATATTTATTGGATAATACAATTGATTATTATTAAAAACAATTAATAATTTAAAAATAGTATTTAACGTTTAGTATTTAACTAATAATATTAAATAAACTAATTTATACTTGATACAATTGATACAAGTCTAGTAAGTTTTTAAATAAAATTTTTAAAATTTTTAGCCACATATAAAATTAGATTTTCTATGTCGTCTAAAAACCCTATATTAGTTAAGGCAACACCTACTATATTTTGATCAGGAAATAAATATAGCTTGGTAGTAGTACCATCTAAATTACCACCATGCCATACAATTTGTTTATATGGATATGGATCAGTAGAGTTGACATTAGTAACAAACCAACATTTAGCTAGATTAATTAAATATTATATTAAAATTAAAATTATAGTCAAATTATTATTAAATATTTTATATACCGTATTCGTCATCACCGGTCCGATGAGGTTTACCCACCGTTTCCAATGTCCATAACTCGCGTACTGTCGATGAGCTTAAAAAGCCTATAAAAACATGAATATAATTTGGTTTAATTTAATTTTTAAAAATGTATATACAATCAAATGTTAATTGAAATTATAACCTTGATCATTGCCGTGGTATGATGATATCATAGCATTGCCAAAGGCTAACAAATCACTGGCCGTCGATACGATACCACCGCACGCCCACTGACCCTCATATGATACTAAATTATCAATAGTCTCAGTCCTTTCCAACTCAATGGGTTTGGTTATATCGGATGAGTTGCCGTAATAATTAGGTCTATGTTTGTAAACCCGTTCCGGTCTTTCAGCAAAACTTGATTTCATTCCCAGTTTTGCAAACATTTTGCTTATTTCCGATTCATATGTATTGTGAAGTATGGCTTCAATAATAGCCCCAACCATTTGAATGCCATAATTAGAGTACATGTATTCAGTACCTGGCTTATATATTAATGGTTGATCTTTGAACCGCAATAGAGTTTGGCTAACATTATCGGGCCGATAAATATGTGCATAATCTTCGGGTATGAATGAAAAGTGGACGCCAGCCGTATGTGACATTATATGACGGACTGTTATGTTAACCAGTGATCCGTTAAAGGTTTTATCGGGAAATAAATCTTTAGATAAATATTTATGAATATTGTCGTCCAAATCAATTAATTTTTTATCCATAAGCTGTCCAATTAGTGCTCCCGTTAGTGGTTTGGAAATACTAGCTATTCGCCAGGGTGAGTCTACATGAGTCTTGACATCATTTTCAATGTCTGTATAACCAAACCCTTCAGTCCATACATTACTGCCATTAATACTAAACGCCATAATAACTGCGGGAACTGTATATCGTTTCATCAAAGCCTGGGTTTGTATTCTCGCGTCTCGTATCACATCTTCAATGGTCTTAAACTTGTCTTCATTTGAATCATTGTATTCATCCATATATTGACTCAAATACTGATTTTTGTTTTTAAATTGCTTTTCAAATGAAAAGCCATTTATTTGAGACAAATAAAAACCTAAATATATAATTAATGTAATTTTAAACATAATGCTTGATTTACCATGTACAAGTATAGTATTATTTTGTGAAATGTTTTAAATGTGTGTTTTTATACTTTAGTTGTATATGTGAATTTTACCACATTTTTATTAATATAACTTGTGTGAAATTCTCACCATACTCATATTATTAAAAATGCTTATCTGCAATTTTTTTTTATCTATCTAATTTATCTAACTACTGGCATTTAAAATGTAATTTAAATAATTATAAATTATTTTTAACAATGTTTATATGAGTAACAGTAAAAATAATAAATGTTTATTTATAGCTATAAAAATTTTGTTTAATTTTTATAATTTTTAAATTTTAGTTGTATCAAGCTATTAATATTTTTTAAAACAATTAATAGTTTATAAATTATTATGTAACAAGGTAAGTATATCTAGAACTACCTGTCCTCAATATACTTATACTTAAAATTTTAGTTTACATTTGATAATAATAACCATGGGATTATATATAAAAGAAAATTTACTAGATAAAAAGTGATAATTTTTTATTGATTTAAAATTAATTAATTTAATTTATGATTTATATTTTTTTCAATTTGATTATTTAGAAATCTTATTATTATTTTAACTTAAGTGCATTTAATTTTATATCATGACTTATCTGGGACAATATTTTCCAAGTGTTTAGATTAAACATTTAACTAATTAATTTATAAGTTATATTATGTTTTATTTGATTAAATTTTGAATTTTTTTATAAAGTAATAAAACAATTGGTAATTATGGATAATTTTCATTTTATTTTATATTTTCATTGAAATTTAAATTTTACTTTAATTAAAATTTATTTTACACAAAATTTTTAAAATTTTTAGCAACATTTAAAAGTAGAGTGTTCAAGTTATGTAACAGGCCCATATTAGATAAAGCCACACCAACCATATTTTGTTTGGGAAATAAGAAAAGCTTTGTAGTTGTACCTGATAAATTACCATCATGCCATACTATTTGTTTGTATGGATATGGATTAGTTGCGTTGATATAATCAACAAACCAACATTTTGCTTAATAAATCAAATTTATTAATACAATTAAAATTATTAGACATGTTTTTAAAAATGTTATATACCGTATTCACCACCATCTGTCCGATGAGGTTTGCCTACCGTTTCCAGTGTCCATAACTCATGAACTGTCGATGAACTTAAAAAGCCTATAAAAATATAAATAATATATAATTAATTTTATTTAAATTACATATAACTTGTAATTATAACCATTGTCATCGCCATGATATGATGATAGCATAGCGTTGCCAAATGTTAGCAAATCACTGGCTGTAGCTACGAGACCACCGCACGGCCACTGACCGGTATATGATATCATATCATCAAAAGTCTCTGTCCGCTCCAACTCAACCGGTTTTCGGGTGGAGTTCCAGTAATAATTAGGTCTATGTCTGTAGACGTGTTTCGGTCTTTCGGCAAAACTTGATTTCATTCCCAGTTTTGCAAACATTTTGTTTATTTCCGATTCATATGTATTGTTAAGTATGGCTTCAATAACAGCGCCCACCATTTGAAGTCCATAGTTAGAGTACATAAATTCAGTACCTGGCTTAAATGCTAATGGCTCATCTTTAAACTGGGCAATAGTCTGGCTAACATTATCGGCACGAAAAATATAATTAAAATCTTTTTCTTCTGTATAATGTAATCCAGCCATATGTGACATTATATTACGGACTGTTATGTTAACCAATGATCCATTGAATGTTTTATCAGGATATAAATCTTTAGATATATATTTATGAATATTATCGTCCAAATTGATTAATTTTTTATCCATAAGTTGTCCGACTAGGGCTGAAGTTAATGGTTTGGATACACTGGCCAAACGCCAGGGTGAGTCTATATGTGTTTTGACATCATTTTCAATGTCTGTATAACCAAACCCTTCAGTCCATACATTACTGCCATTAATACTAAACCCCATAATAACTGCGGGAACTGTATATCGTTTCATCAAAGCCTGGGTTTGTATTCTCGCGTCTCGTATCACATCTTCAATGGTCTTAAAAGTGTCTTCATTTGAATCGTTATATTCATCCATATATTGACTCAAATACTTATTTGTATTTTCAAATTGCTTTTCAAATGAAAAGCCATTTATTTGGGACAAACAAAGTCCCAAATATACCATCAGGGTAGTTTTAAACATCATTTCTAATATAACTTTGACTTGTGCCATATTATAAAACAATTATATTTTTACTTTAATTAAATCTTTATATTTTAGTTTTTGGTGTGAATTATACCATATTTTCATTACTTTTATGTGTTCATTAATTTATCAAGATTATCATAATTTATCAACATTATCACATTATTTATATCAATAATTTTTAATAAATTTTATTATTTAAAATTAAGTAATAATGTTAGCAATTATATGTTAGATTTAATAGTTTTAATTTAAACAATTGTGAGACATTAGTTAATTCAACTATATCAATAAAAACAAGGTTGATAAGTTTTGCAAATTGAGTTATTATATCAAATGAATTATATATAAATTAAATATATTTAATTATAATTATATTTTAAAATTTAGTAACAAAACAAATGATAATTTAAAAATATGTATTTTATTCAAGTCACAATTATTTAAAACTTTACAAAATAGTTAAAATTAGTTTTAAACAAAATTTTTAAAATTTTTAGCCACTTTTAAGAGTAAGTTTTCTAAGTCAGGTAAACCACCCATGTTTGATAAGGCAACACC
>JAQIWK010000258.1:0-19041 GCA_034695265.1 Dissorhina ornata | reverse complement strand
AATTGAAAACGTTTGTTATAAATGTTATATAAATCATTATCAATAAAATAAAATAATAAAACAATATTTTCATTTCAAACAAAAAATTAGTTTACTTTTTTACATAAAAATGATAAAAAATATTATTTATTTTTCAAACAATTCATGTGTTGTTATTATATAATGAAGTGATAAAAAACATTTAACAAACTTGTGATACAATTATATTTTATTCACAAAAAAATAATATTAATTTTTTTGTGAATATAATTAATGATAAAATTAATTGTGTTTTACATTTCAAAGCTAATGATCACTTGTTGAGAGCAAACTCGTAGGTTTTGTGTTGAAAAAAAAACAATAGTTTTTACTTTAAATTTAATTGTTTTTATGTCAAAAATATCTTTACAAGTAATCAATTACTGGATGTGTTTTATTATCATATTATATAATGTGTTGTTTGTTATACAATATATCTTTTGGGATGAAATTAAATGTTAATTTATTAGAAAGTTTCGGGAAATTGAAAGTAAATATATATATATATATATTTGATTTTATTTCATATATATATTAAGGGGAAAAAAGTATTTAAACAAGAAATTAATAATTAATACAATAATTATATGTAAAAAAATTAAAATAATAATAAAAGTACTAAAAAATTATTACATAAGTTATCACAGAAGGCAGCGCCCAATCAATGCATTCATGAATTTGTTATATTTATAATAATAATTAAAATAATAATATTAAAAACAATTTATTAACTAATATACAAAAAAAACATTTTGTTTTTTGTTTAATTCAATAATAATTTATCGATTATTAAGGAAAAGGATTGTAATGTTGTTTATGTCTCTTATAAAGGGGTTATTGTCTTAAAGTATAAGTCCTGGTGTTTGAACTTAAACTACAGACAACTTTCAAACCAACAAAAAAAATTTATTTATAATTATTATTATATAAAAAACAAAAATAAATAATAATATAATTATAATAATATATGAGTTCAAATCATTGAATGCTAGCAACAATTTAATGAAATTAAAAAAAACTAATATGTATTCAAAATAACACCAAAACACTTATCAATTAAAAAAAAGTTAAATGTCAGGTCAAGTATATATGGGCTGCCCTTTCCTATCATTTTATTTTTTAAAATATTTTACACACAAAACTTATTTTTTTTGTAATGAATTTATTATTATTTTTTTCGCAGTAATAAGTAGTTTATTATTATGTCGTTTATATAATACGAGAAATACATTATATTTATATATAGAGTATAGGAAATGGCAATCAAAATAAATCAAACAAACTATAGGTGAGTGTATGTGAACAATTTAATATATAACCAGCATAATTAATTAATTAATCAATTGAATCACCAGGATCAATCATCCCATTCGCCATAGTAGGTGTCATCGCGCGAATAAGCCCAGGGTATGGACGGGTTGTTGCGCTTTTGTTGTTGGTTTGGGTACTGGTTTTGTCGGTGATTACCGACGCCTCCAACACCGCTGACGATACGGCCGTACGTCGGGTCGTAGGCGTTATCGTCGATGGTTCGGCCAGCGCTCGACGCCGTGTATGGATCAGACTCTATGGGTGTCCGTACGATACAAGTGGTTAATTTCAAGACATTTGGTTTTTTCTATAATCAGTAATCTTTTATTTTTTAAATTTAAGTATATTTATGTTAAAATTACTAAAATTATTTGATGGCGAAAAAAATTGCTTGCTAAATAAATTTTCTTTAGTCTACTGTTTCTATCATGATAATTTTAATTCATATTCTAGCAGTTTTAAACTAGCTAAGTTTTGATAAACTTTGAATGAATGAATGCATTTTTTGGAATTTTTTTTTATATTTAGTATCTTTGTATAAAACGGCTAATGTATTATCCAAAAAATAGTCGTCACAATATAACACCATTGTTAATAGTTTTAATAAATTTTATATAACACTTGAATTTTTATGAATTATATAATTACAGTTTGTAACTATTGCTTTGATTCAAATAAATTTTTTAATCTAATCATATATTTATATCGGCATGGTTTATAAACTTTTAAATTATTTTTTTTTAAAGTAAGAGTAAAATGTACTTAAAAAAATTAAAACTAACATTATATAAGTAATACATTATTTAGTTATTGACAATAACTAACTTGTTGTTAACATTGTATAAAAAAATTGTTAATTATTTAAATGATATATTGATGACAAACCTAATGAGCCATAAAATGATCCATAAGAGGCTGATCGCGAGTGATTGTTAGGCATAGTCTTCAGGTAAGAGTTTAGGAAACCACTGGACGGCACTTTACGCATGTGATACCCGTAGCCGTACTGACCACTGGCTACTACTGACGACTGTTGCGTTTTGGGCGACATTGGCTGACGTTTGGCAAAGTTAGGCACCCGTGCGCTAAACCCACAATAGTATGGGTCATCTAATCACATAAAAACATTAAATAATGAATAAATCAAATATAAAATGCATCAAAAAGGTTGTCAAAAAACAAAGTCTAACCAAATTGTCGGGAGTTTTGGCCCAAACTATAGATATTTTCTTCTTCGTAGTCGGGTTTAGGGGCCGATGTTTTGGGACTATTATTATGATTATTAGTGGTATTTTTGCTATTCTTTTTGGTAGTGCCGGCACTGGTCTTGGATTTGTCCCGATTCTTCTCGAAATCTCTCGGCGGAAGTTTTGGCGGCTTTGGCTCTAACGGCGACTTTTTAACGGTCAACAGACCAGTGCTCGCGTAGTGACCCGACGACCGGCTGCCGCCCGACGACGACGAGTTGTTGCCCGGCATTGAATACGGGTCCTCATCCGACACGTGCTTTTGGCCCTCAAATAGCGATATAAAATTGGGTACCGATTGGCGCTTTGATATCGCTATCAATGCAAACAAAACAAATAAAAAAACAAATCATTAAAATTATAAAAATACTTTTTCTCACAATCAATATATTTATTATTATCGGTTACTAATAATAAAAGTAATTTATAATTTGTTTTCAAACTAATAAATAAAAAATTTTTAAAATATAATCTATATTTTTGGGCTAATTTTAGAAATTCTTGTTTTACTTTTTTAAAAAATACTTTTTATTTATTTTACTTTTATTTAATGATTAATTGCATGAGTTTTGTAATCGTTAACTAATGGGAATGTTATGTATTTTTTATTTAAAAAAAAGTTAAGTAGTTTAAAAAGGGTTTATCATACTTGGAGGCAGTTTAGACTTGAGCATATCCAACGCCACAATATTGATTATCATGACCCACACCGGGACGTCCAGTACATCACTGGCATCCTTAACAAACGCTATACAACTAATACACTGGTCCTCAAGCTTTCGTCGGTCGGGATAAGAGTTTTTCAATTCCCGGTAAACGTTGGCCTGAAATCGCTTCATATCAAACAATTTGACCGATTTTTGCAGTTCAAGTAAACCATTGGATTTGATTATATCTAGTGATACACTACTTGACGACTCGTTATCCTTTTGCCAACCCTTTACGTAGACATTGGTTTTGTCGACCCGTTTGATGAGTACATTACCCGCCTCATCCATCTTGATTTTGACACCTAAACCTATACGACGTTTAATGTCTTCAGTCTTGGGATCTCTCATGGGATTATCAAAACCGTTGAGTCCTATCCGGTAGCCGTCGAAAGCGCTGTCGCATCCATTGACGGTCAGGACAGGGGTCCGAGCGTAGGCTTTGGCCACCCGTCGGTTCCTTTCCATACAAATAACTTTTGCCCAAATTTCGTCGTCTATTTGGTCCCATTTGATCAACACTTCTTGGATGTGATTCTGGATAAAAACATAATAATAATAATTTTAAATTAGTTTTACTATATTTATAAATTTTATATAACTCTTTATATAATAGTATGTTAAATATAATTATGTGAATAAAATATAAATACATATTCAAAATCATGACTAAAATTATAGTGAGTTTTCTCGAGTGAAATGTGTGTTAAAAACATGTAAATAATAATAACATGAGTCCCGACATCAATAAAATTAAATTTATATAAATTTAATTTCAATACATCAGACAATTATTGTTAGTTAAAAAAAAAGTAATAGTAAGTGAAATCCTGGGTGTGAATTGTGTCAATCAAATCGCACCCATTTATGATGTGAAACGAAAGTTAAGTTTACAAATAATAGTATTATACAAATCAAATGCAATCCTATTATTATGTTGTGATTATTGAGTGTATTTATTTGAATTTAATAAAATAGTTTAACAAAACTTTGTAATTTAAAAATTTTGAAAAAATTATATTCAATTTGTATTTCTTTTATGAAAAGTGAAATCTTTGAGCAAATGTTTAACTTTTTTCTTATCGCCAGACTTTACTCTCTCTCTCTCTCTCTCTCTCTCTCTCTTGTCTGTCTATCCATCCATCTGTCTGTCGTACAATATCTTATCCAGAAATTTGGTTTCAAATTAATTTAAACCAAAAATATTATCTTAAAACTTATATTCATTAATATTTACATTTTTGTTAAAATCTCAATAAATAAATTGCAAAACATTACCCAAAATTAAAACTAACAAATAAAACACAAATTAAAAGTGAAATTTTTCAAATGGTTATCTCCCAAACGCACAGGTAGGTTTATGTTTTTTAATATCAACAAAAAATAAAATTATAATAACAAAAAACAACAAGATTTTGCCCCAAAAAAAACTTATGTTATTTTAATTCAAATAACAAACAAAATAAACAATAAATAAAACAACTTTTTTAAGTGAATATAACTTAAAACTATTTTGTGTGCACTTTATTTATAGAGATTATATCTTTTATATAAGTTTTATATTATATTTTTTTGTTGTTTAGTGAACCAAATAATATTAGTTTTGTTTTTGTTATACATTTAAAAAAATATAAATTAAACTAAAAATTTTAAATTTTATAAAATAAAAAATCTAAAACAGAAATAAAATATTTATTTTAAAATTAATGTTTTCAATTATATCAAGAAATCACATCATTTTTTCCTTCAAAAAAACTTTTAAGACATTTAAATGTAATTTAAGGAAAAAAGTTTTGTTTGGAAATCACGACTAAATTTGTTGCCTAAAAATTGTTTACAAAATAATATTAAATATAAAACAATTAAACTATAAATTAGGACTAAATCAGTAAACTATTTATATTTATAAAAATAAATAAATACAATGTTTTTAAAATAAAAATATCAAATGAAAGCATCATAATTGTTAGTAAAACACAATACAGTCAAGTATTTTACTGTTAAATAAATATATTTAAACCCAATTTAACTTTAAAAACATTTGTTTATTAATTTTAATTATATTATTACAAAACAAAATACTAATTTTAAATCTTATTTAACACTTAAATAAATTATTTGTTTTGCTGTTTTAAAAAACACTTTAATTTTTATGCTGAAAGTAAGTATTTTGAGTTCAAAAAACTAATTATTTGGTGACATCTTAAACAAGACATGAAAATTATGTAAATATTTTAATTTTTAGTAAAATTTATTTTCAAAAAATAAATAAATACTTGCGTAAAATATTTACATAAACCCATTAAAAAGGGTTTCCGATTAGAGAGAGAAAGAAAGAGAGAGAGAGAGAAAGAAAGAAAGAAAGAAAAAGAGAGAGAGAGAGAGAGAGAGAGAGAGAGAGATTAAGTTATTTTATGTGGATCATAAAGAAAACAGTATATTAAACAAAACCAAAAAAGTTTTTAAAAGTGAAAGTAAATTAGATATATGACAACAGGCCGTGATTTGAAATTTAAATTAAATTAATTTTTTCAAATAAATATCTTATCCTAAACTACAACAAACTAAATACATATGAAAAATATAAATGATAACAAACTAACTTATATATTTCTTGCTTGTATATACGGGTCATATGTATAGCAAATAAAAATCAATTACAAATAAATTGGTCAGATATGTCTCAACCGTATGGTTTGGGGGCTAACCATAACATTGGCTGTCAATTAAATGTTTGGGTAAAAAGTGAGAAAAATCTTAAATATCTAATGCCTTTTTTGTGTTTTTACTTATCCTTATTTAGTGAGTATTTTTACTGTTTATATGTTTTAAGTTAAAACTTTTAACTCTCCCTCTCTCTCCCTCTTAGCCTCTCTCTCTCTCTCTTAGTCTCTCTCTCTCTCTCTCTCTCTCTAACCAAATAATTAGAGCAATCAATCGATTTTTATATATTATTGAATTCAATGAAAACAGTAGGAAAATACGTCAACAAATAAAACAAAATAAAAATGTGGTTTGAAATTAAGTCAATAATTTTTAATTTTATTATTTTTTAATTTTATTATATTTTATAATCAAGTATAAAAATTTTCCTAATTAATTTTCAATAGTATTTTTCTATCAAGCATAATTTTTATATTGCAAATTAATATCGATTTCATTAAAATAAAATCAAAAACATTGAAACTAAAATAATAATAATAATATTAATGATAACGATAATTAAAAAATTAAAAAATAGTATTTTGTATTAATTAATCGCGAAATTAACCAAATAAAAGCCCTTTAGTTAAATTAAATTAAATTAATACTAATATTTATTTTTCATTTTCATTTTCATTTTCACACCGTCTTTGAAGGGCTTACTATACATGAACAGTAAGGACAAGTGATTTTACAAAACTATACAAATGTATATATGTATATATTGTAAAATCAAAAAATTTATATATTTTTTTTAATTCAAATAAAATTTATTTGCATTTAATGTACAATTCATGCAAACAAAAAGCAAATGTATTTTTTAAATTTTATTTGTAATTTTCAATTGTCTGAAAACATATTTGTGGTTTTGGTGTTTGAATTGTTTTAATCGTCAAATCGTTATAAATAATAATAAAAACATTATTTTTTCAAAACTTAATTGAGTTATTATCGATGATAGAGACCCTCTTCTTAGGATAATCACTAATATTAGTGATATTCATATGATTTTTATAAAGTAAAACAAATCAACCAACAAAAACACAGACCCTATTAAACAGCAATAAATCAAATTATAACACTGTATCTAATGGTGGGTCAGGAATGCCAGACATAACTTATATTTTCTAAAATTTCTTAATTATTTTTTTTTGTAAAAAGTGAAACCAAATTGTGTTCAAAATATTAGTTTTATATATTCATTGTATATAACATTAAGTGAAATGTGTTTTTAAATACTATTTACTATTATTTACTATCTATGGCTCCCCATCAGCCCCACAGTCAACACACAAAACAAAACTTTTTGTTTCGTTTCTCTCTCTCTCTCTCTCTCTTCACATCAAATCAAATGTAATAATATAATGAAATACTATTGAATTGTGCGGTAACTGTAATCCAGTTTTTAAGGCGCTTTGATTCACTAAAAATGGTAGACTCTCTCTCTCACTCTCTCTCTCTCTCTCTCTCGCTCTCTCTCTCTTAAGCTAACTGTCCCTACTCTCCTTGACCTAGATCACTTATACAAACGACTCAATTAGAGACCAGTGATTTCAAAAATATATCGGACGAGAGAGAGAGTAAGTATATGTAATAATGTGAGAGAAACGGGACACACCTTTATCTATAAATCTGTTTCAAATATATTTATTAGTTTTTAAGTTTTACATTTAATTGCATACATTTCTATGCCTTTAAGTTGTATTACAAGTTAATACACATATTTACGCTTATATTGTTATATAAAGCGTTGATTTTTGAAATACTTAGAGAGAGAGAGAGAGAAAGAGATTGATAGTTTGAAAGCAAAAGGTAACAACAATGGTGTGATACAAATTCAATGATAATTGTAAACTTGCTAAAAACCCATTGTATAAACAACTAGTACCTTTCGGCAGCTCAAAAATATTACATTATTGACAACCATTCAAACTAAATTCAATTTAAACAATAAGAAATTGAAATAAATGTATATATAAAAAAAAGTTTTTTAACATTTCATTTTACTTTTCATTATTATTATTGTTATTATAATTTAAATTTTTAAGACTAAAACTAATATTTTATTTGTTTTTTTTTGTATTATAAGACTATTGAGTTCGAGGACTCTTAATAGCATTTTATATATTTGAAATAATGGGATGTCTATTGTATACAAAAAAAAATAAAGTTTTATAATTTATATAACGGTTTACTTTTAGTTTTAATACAAATTATATTGAATTTTTTTCAAACATAATATGTATGATTGCGAAGAGAAATAAATGATTGATCGGTCAGTATATCGGTATGTGATGGTGGGGTGTATGTAGTGTCAGGAACTGGAGTTGTTTTTTGTATATATATAATGTATTTTCAATGTTTAATAAATGTTTTATATCGAGAGTACATTATATAATATTTAATGACATTATAATAAGTATGTATAGGAAGTAATTTAAATATCTACCAAGTAACTTAAATCAAAATGTGTGTTTGGTTAAATCAAATAAATTACAATTAAAGTTAAATGCAAATCATAAAAAACATATTTTTAATTGAAATATATTTAATTATCTATTCATGAGTTTAGTTATAATTTATAACTTATAAAACTTTTAGTTATTATGTGTTTAAAAATCGTGTAAAACTATAAATACATTGCTTTCTTACTCAATAAACATGTTTACATTCAATGTATTTTAAATTATATTAATAAGTTATATTAATAATACACACAATATATTGTGTTTAAAAATAAATTGCAATTAAATTTATTTAAATTTAACAATAATTTATAACTTTAAAATAATTTATAATTTTATTTAAACAATTGAATTGAAATATATAACAAAATACAGTTTCCTTCTCATTATAATACACAAAATCACGACTAGTTTTCGGGCAATACTTTTGTCGGACCCTTTAGTTTAGTTTGAGACCCAGTTTTCACTGCTTTTGTATAGCAATTCATATTAATATTCACTGAAAAAAATAATTATTTATAAATATATATAATAATAATATTTATATTTATATTAATAATTATTCTCATTATTAATAATTTGCTGCATTAAAATACATAGAGAGATGCAATGAATAAAAAAATATTTAAATAAATAATAATTAGGTTTTTTGAATAATAACTAAATCACTAAATAATCTGTGTTTTCCTTTCAAAGCGTAGGACTGACTGAAATAAAAATCATTTCCTATAAAATTGAGATTAAAAAGTAATGTTAAATAAGTTTTTTTTGACTAAAACATAGACTTTTTATTATATTATTTTATATAATAATGAATAAAAGAAGACATTATATTATAAAATAACAAAAACAATGAAAAAACAACCAAAAAAAATCATTTCAATCTTCATATCAATAATTATTATAAAATGTAATACAAAATACAAAATTTTTGTTTTGAAAAACACATTAATTTCATATATATTTTTAATCGAAATTTAAATCGTTATTAAAAAACAACTTATTTATTAGTTATTTGAATATAATTTTCTATTAAACAATAATTTTCATGTAAATACAAGGGACTACTCGTTGTAATCGTTCAATAAAATCTTGGCTCAAAATGATTGAATACTTTTAATCTTTATATTTTTTGTTTGTAAAACACATCCATTCATTCATTCATTTAATCAGTAAATTTACAGCAATTTTTTGCATTGAAAAACAAGTATTTATCAAAAAGGTTTAAACTTATGGATTGATTTGTATATAAGTTTTGAATATAAATTCATCGTTTGAATAAGTTATCCATCAAATTGAGCCACAATTTAGTTTTAACTGTAAAACCTTTAACAGTAAAACATTGAGATTTAAATCTATTACTATAACTATTTTAAAAAACTTTATTTATATGTAAATCAGATTTTAATCACAAAATAAATTACTTAATTTTCTTGCAGTTCCTGTAATTGTATGTAAAGTCTATGTATATGTGTTGGGGTTTGGGATGCAAATTGAGCGCCCATTGAGTAACAAAATAAATATATCGTTAAAATAAAACCCATTAACCATTTGAAAAGACATTATAAGACATTATTGTCTTCAAATATGGATACAATCACATCCCATATAAATCAAACACAAAGAAGTGCCTAACCTTCAAAGTCGGGTGCAATTAAACAAAAAGTTTGGCCCAATTTTATAACTCATTACCAAAACAAATATACAAAATGTTTGCGAAATACCCTTTTTATTTAAATATTGAATAAAATTTATTATAACTTTTTTTAAATTTTATTTATATTTGTTTCATATAAAACACATTATGATTTGCATAGCAATTTACAATCACATATAAACAATGCAATACTAATGTAATGTATTAACTGCTTAACAAACTAAATGCCAATAATTATAACATCTGCTGATATTATTATATTATTATTATTATTATAATGTGAGACTAAATATATGTAAATTAGTTTTATTATAATTTATTAAATATATAATACAAAATGTAAAAACCAATTGTTTTTTAGTCTCAACACTAATAATCAGATATTAAGAAATATTTAATTATATATTTATAAACAGACTTTTGAATGGATTTAAAAGGCAAATATAGTTCACATATAAAAAATTTAAATAATTATTATTATATAAAGAAATAAAATAAATAAACAATAAATAAAATAAAATAGTTAAGTAATTTATTTATTTGATGGATAATTTATTAAGTATTTTGCATAAAATTCATATTAGTTTTTGGTTTTAATTTAACTAAAAGTGTGGGCTTTTTTCATAGCTATTGTATACAATTTGGTATTCAAATGCCTTTTAAAATAAAATAAAAAGTTTTATTCAAATATAACTTTCATCATAAAAATCATGAAAAAATCATTTAATATAATAATAATACAAATATATAAAGTGTGAAGAAAATTGTAAACTAAATAAAACTAAATTCAAAAAAAAACATTGGAAATAAAGAGTGAAATATATTTTTTTAAATAAATATAAATATTTTGTTTGTTTGTCTCAAAACAAAGACAATGGGATAAAACATTTGGGAAACAAATATCAAAATCAAAGTTTACTTTTTTAACCCCAAAAATGTATATTTGAGTTGTTGTTAACTCATCCAAAATCTTTGAACAATAAAATACATATTTAACACACAATTGTTTTATTGCATTAGTTTTGCTTTAATTTCTTAACTCAAACTCATTGCACGCTTTCAATCAAAAATATAAATATAACACAAAATATGTAATAATTTTAAAAATATATTTTATTTTTTGATATTTTCTGTGTCTAATTGAGAGCTCAAAAAAGACAAACAAAAGCTATGAATGTCTTATGAAATACACATTAAAATTATTGTAAAAAATATTGTAATCATTATATTATCATATATTGAGACCTAATTGGCTTTTAAGGGCAGCACCGATAATATTAATACAATATATACATTGTGTGGGCACTTAACTAATCAATACAAATACATAAAACACCAATACAATTTTAAAACAATTTTAAAGGTTATTCAATTATCAATTTTGAAAATGTCTTTATTGCTAATTTTGCAATAATAGTAATAAATGCATATTGATGAAATGTAATAATTTTTAAATTGACAAATATATTAAAATAATATCTAAAAAACTCATTATATTGAATGGGCAGTAAAATCCTTGGACTCAAAATAAATATCATTTTATAATTAGATTAGAAATAATGAAAAAAACTTTTAAAAAATAAAAACTAGTCTTTAAATTCAGTCTATTATTTAAATATAAAAAAGTTAATGACATTAAACCATAACCAGTAATAAAAAGATCATTTATATTACTATTACTACTAAACTGTAAGGGGTTTGTCGGGAGAGAGTGAGTGAGAGAGAGAGAGAGAGAGAAAGTAATAGAAAGTTTTTAAAACCATAAAAAAATTATTATTAAATCATTTAAACAATTAATTTTACTCTCATATCTGATGAGGATTTGCTTTAATACAAAAAAATATATACATAAATAACTTAAATATAATTTCCTTGAAATGTAAGGTTAATCCAAAGAAAATAACTTTATACTAATAATAATACACTTTTAATATAATATAATAATAATAATTAATTGAATTCAAATCCTTTCTATGGCATTTAAAAAAATCGGAATTAATTTTATGCTATAATTAATTGAATTTTATATGTATTTAATGATAAAAATTTTTTTAACATCATACGGACTGGAATTTAATCGTTGATTAATTGAAATATAAAAACTACTTAAATATGTTTATTAAATAAAATAAAAATAATTTTTATATATTTAAACAAAAATATTAAGTAAAATATTTTTCATATATATAATAATAATAATAAACTGTTATCTAAAGTATTTTAATTAAATGTATTTTTATAAACAATTGTTATAAAGTTTGTTTATTTCAGATAAGTGTATAACTTATATGTAGAGACATCAAAAGGATGCAAATCGGATGCGCATTTAACCGTTCACTACTATTTTTGGGAACATTTGTTTCCAATATATTATATAACAGTAAATGCTTTAATTTAATAAATAGATATTATTTTAGATGTCTATAAGCGTTACCCAAGAAACACCACAAGATGTTAGATCATCATTTGAATCAACTTCTTAATATATTGAAAAACAAATCAAATTGACTCAAACTGTCTGATTAGTTGAAAAACAATTATTAGAAATATAGACTCAAACCAGTAATACAATTCATATATGAATAAATTATTGAAAAACAAAATTAAGGTTTGAAATATCTTATAACATCAATGGAGACATTTATAAATGAATTTAAACTTATGACAATTGAGTCTTAATTTCTAATAATTGTTTTTCAACCCATCAGACTGTTTGGAGATAATTTGTTTTATTTTTAAAACCTTAAGAAGTTGATACAAATGATGATCTACTATCTTGTGATGTTTCTTGGGTAACGCTTATAGACCTCTAAAATAATATACATTTATTAAATTTAAGCATTTACTGTTAAATATTATATTGGGAACAAATGTTCCCAAAAATAGTGGTGAACGGTTAGATGCGCATCCGATTTGCATCCTTTTGATGTCTCTACTTATATATAAACATTTTTTTATTAAAAATATGTCCTGAAATTTAATTTATATTTAAATTTTTAAAAATTAAAATCAAATATAATTATAATCTCATTAACTTATATATATTTATAAACCAAATTATAAATTATATTAATATTTACAATAATTATAAATTAAACTTTTTAATAAATTAAATTTTAAAAAAACTTATAGATAAAAATCATGTGAATTTCAAAAGTGTAATACAAAATATGAATTTAAAAATTTAATAATAATTTAATGCATAATTATAATTAATATTTTGAGGCAATAATATCAATAAATTTTAATTAAAATTAATGAAGGCATCGATTGGAGAAACTGGTTGTTTATTTGAATAAAAAAACTAAATAAAGTTTGTTTTAAAAAAGTTTAATAAATTTAAAACTTTGTAATACAAATACATATATTTAATTATAAATACAAAGTGGCGAAAGGCGTTTGGCAAACATAACAACAATATTTAAAAATACAAAAAAAATTTAAGTAAAAAATAAATAACTACTAAAACACTTGTCATAACCTGATTCCCATCGATTACCAGAAGCCCATAGACAACAATAATATAACCAAACATACCGTTCCCTTAATGTATATAATTGACTATCACTTCAAACAAACCAAAAAAACTTTAAACAAAAACCACAAGATTTTTGATAATTTAAACGGGAAGTGAATGCCTAAGTATTATATATTAATACATTATAAACATTATAATTAATACTTGTCTTTCACTCATCATTATTGCTGGTAATAACTTAATAATTCATTGAAATTATTATAATTTGGTTTTTTGTTTGGTTTTGTTTAGTTAGTAAACCAAATAAGTATATTAATAATAATGTAAAACTTTTTTTTGTCAAACTTTTTGT
This sequence comes from Dissorhina ornata, assembly GCA_034695265.1. NCBI lineage: Eukaryota > Metazoa > Arthropoda > Arachnida > Sarcoptiformes > Oppiidae > Dissorhina > Dissorhina ornata. Next base: position 5,103 of record JAQIWK010000258.1, on the reverse strand, counting down.
TATATTTAGTAGGCGTTTGTGTGACATCGCAAAGAGAGACACAAAATAAAAATTATATATTTTTTTAAATTAAATAATAACGAGTGGTTTTCGCACTGGAAATCACTTAATACATGATTTAACATATATTTTTGCTTAGGAAGCGCTTTCAGGTAGTGTTTTGAAAATACTATATATAAAAAAGTTTTTTTAAAAGTAATTTATTAACAAATTATTCAAAACCAAAGCTTTATTGACCAAAAAATATGTTTGTAAAATTTATTTACATAATTTGTTAGACATTTTATTTGCAAAATATTTCGGCAAATATTTAAATGTAAAATATTATTTTAAATTTATGTTATAATAATTAATTAATAACTAACAAGAATGTTGTTTAAATTTTGTTTAACCTATTGTATTAATTGTTTATTCAATTTTTTTAATACATTAAAACTAAAAAAGACATATAAAGTCAAGGGATTTATGTCGCTTTTAATGCTAATTTATAAAAGGCTTATAAAATTTTAAATATATTTCATTTTGAAAAACTTTTAGTTAAATACTTTGGCTTAAGGAAGAAATATATAAATTTTACATATTTTTATAATTTGTTATCATTAAGCAGTTAATTGTCTAACAATTTATAATAATTGTTATAATAATGATAATATATTTACTTATAAACATTATTATTATTATATATTAGACACATGTATTAAATAAAACTATGAAATTAGTCTAAAATATGTAAAATAAATAATGTAATGACCAAAACAAATGCTTATTAAAATTAAATAACTTATAAAACTTATTTAAACAACAATTTTTAATTCCTGTATTCAATTACATTACAAAATACAAGTGTTTAATAAAATAAAATAAATACTTTAATTGCTAATAAACTTTAAAAAACATAATTACAATTAATTTAAATTGTTTTTTAAACATCACTTTCCCTTTTTATTTTTTACTTAATTACTAACTCATCATTATATTTCATTAAATAACAGTATATATTATATATAAAAAATTATACTTTAAATTTCCTGTTAATCTTGAAAATAATAATAATAATAATAATAAACAACAATAACAGGAATAAGATAACATACCTGTGCTAATTTACAAGTATATATTTTTATATCTATATAATATTATATACTTTCACATAAAATATTGATATATAAACTTGTTTACCGGTGAGAGACACACCCGATACTTTATAAATGTATTTTAAAAAGTTACTTACTTACTTTTTAAATACAAATATAATTTTTTATATAAATAACTTAACAATATAAAGGCCATTTGAAAGTCTACTTGGTTGTAATAAAGTTATACTAATTTATAATGATAAAGTTATTTTATTTTTAATAATGACCAAATTTAAAAATTTGTTAACAAAGCTTTTTTTAAATAAATGTTTTTAAATATTAATGAATTACACCAAACATTTTGTTTGGCAGTAATTTATAATTGTTTCCCAAAAATAGTCAATTTTTGAAAAACTAAATTGTATTTGAAATCTATTTTAAAGTAAAGTTTTGATATTTTATTTCAATGGGTGTTAACCATAAACTGTAAGAAAATGTTATATATTTTTTTGGATGAAAAATACTGTTCCCAATAAATCTCTCTCTCCCTCTCATTGTTTGACAAGTTTTTTAGTTTAATATTTTAAAAATTGTTTTAATTTTATATTAATTTTATTAAATCCTATCAAAAGGATTGCTTTTAGTTGTCATTCAAATAATACCCAAAGAGATATACTTAAGGTTTGAAGTATGTATACAAACAAATATATCGCCCACAAAACAAAGCACCGTTAGTTTATAGGAAATGCTAGCATATATTTAAATGTTTCAATTTTTATAAGAAAATATAAATGTCATTGATTAAAACAAAACTTTTTTTTAAAACCTTGTACTCCAAAACTAGTATCATGAAAAAAATTATATCCAGTTCATAAGGCACTGGTTAGATAGGTATTTGTTTAATTTGGTTTAGTACACTATAATATAGTGTATTATATGTACCTGCAATTATAGTTGTACTTTTTAATAGTAATTTACTATTATATTATTTAATTATCAAAACATATAACGTGTGCCATAAATATTAGGTATGATATGTAGTATTGGACATAACAATTGAAATAGACTGTACGGTATAGTCATAAAACAAAACATGTTATAATAATTAGCAAAATATAATCGTAAAAATGTTTTTATATTTTAAATACCAAAACATAAAAAAGACAATAAAATAATGAATTTATATAAAGAAATAAAAAATTATATATTAAAAAAATTTCATATAAAACAAAACATATAAGAAATAAAATACAAATTTCATACCAAATATTATATTGTTATGGAAATCAAACAAAAGTGGTTTGAAAACCATAGCATTTCATAGTATGGTTTGTATTAATATAATACAAAGTAATGGGAAAACTAAAAGTTTTAAATTAAAAATTTTATAGTTATCTGTAAAATCAATTGTAAATATAAAAAAATAATTATTATAAATATAAAATAAATTACAAAATAACTGCAAACAAGCTTCATAAACATATAACATTGGAAAGACATTACTATTATAATTTATTATATCATCTCATTAGTCAATTATGTATTAAAAAGTAATTAATTTAAACAAATAAATAAATATATAAACAATTTTGTTGTGATTACCTTCACAGTTATATAAAGGACGACAGGAGTCATCAATTATTAATTGTTGGGATTAAAACTTTTTAAACTTTTACTTTTAATTTTGTTTATTATTTGTTTGCATTTAATCATTGAATGTATTTTTTTCATTATTATAAAAGACATTTCAATTCACAAACATTTAAATTAATTATGTTTTATATGTATTTCTAGTGTTGTGTTGAAAGCAAAATATAATTTATCGTTTCATTCAATTGTGAATAACTTTCCCATAAATTGTGATTTAAATCTCATATAAATTTTTAACTTTTAAATTAATTATTTAACTATAATATTAGCATTGGTTTGGTATTATAGCATTTTTAAATAATAAAATTATTATATTTTTAATAATATAATTATTTTCTCATTTTAATTATAATTTATTTTTATGTTTATTTCATAATAACATGGGTTACAATAATTTATTTGAATAAAATGATAAATAACTATTAATACCTTAACAGTTATTTTAAATTCAAATAACTTTAAATATAATTTTAATTAACTAAACACACAATTAAAATAGTTTTAAACATTATTAAAACATTTAAAAAATAAAACAAATAATTGTATTTAAAAGTTTTGTATTATTTAAAAAAAACTTTGTCTCATTATATTTTGATCATTAAGTTATTAAAGTTATATTATAAATATTATAAAAAATAAAACAAATACATTTTATTTAGGATTATTAAATAATTAGTTCAAAGTCTAATGAAGTAATATATCAACACAAACTAAACTAAACTAATTCTCACATTTTATTTCTTTAATACATTAAATAAAATTAATTTTAATTATAATTATTCAATGAATAAATATAATTTATATTTAAATAAATAACTGTTAAATAAATTAAAAAAAATTATATATAATTGTGTCGATTTGTTTAAGAGATAATAATAACATCATTGAAATTTTTATACAAATTAATAACTTATGACAAATATATGGCATAAAATTATTTATGATTTATTTAATAAAACCATATAAATAAATATTATAAAAATAATTTTTACAAACAAAAACAAAATATAAAAATTTTTTGGTATTTATTGTTGGGTAATTAAAAAATTATTAAATATTAAGCAAAAAAAATTGTAGTGTTAACTTTTTAATCTAGTTATGATTTTAGTATATAAATAAGTTTATATATTTTTTTCAAGTTATAAATATATTTTAAATCATAAATTTTTGATAAAATCTACCAAAAGCTCAGCCTATTTATGACAGTTATATGGGATTCAAGTCATTTAAATGAGATTAGCATTTAATAAAAGCCAATGAAACCATTATTTGGCACAAAAAAAACTGCCAAAATATTTATACATTTTGGACCCAAAATAAAAAATATTATATTTTTAATTCACTTTATATTTATTAAGAGCAATGTTTGTGTTGACTAATACACGGAAATATAAATTTTATTTTATAATTTCAAACTAAAAAATATTGTTATTATTAATGTTATGAACACAAAAAATTCATTATATACTTTTAATTACCGATAAGAAAGTATATTTTGAAAAAAATTATATTTAATATATAATTTTATTATATAACTTAATTTCTATGTGAATTAACACATACTTTAATATATATTCAAAATATTAATTTAATATTCAAATTAAAGCCCAAAGGATTAGTAGCCAAAGCCATTACTAAATAACCAAATGTTTGTTTTGTATAAAATTTAAATTTTTTATCTAACCATCGGCCGTAACCGTAAATAACTTAAAATTTATTAAATTTATAATTATTATTAGATATTAATAATTTATAATTATATCTATAATTGGGTTTTAAAAATAACAAATAGTGTGTGTGTTGTGTAATGATGTTAACCAAAGGCAATGAATGTAATTAATTTGATATTAAAAATAATTTTTAATATAAAATAAAATTAATCCCAAAATTGATTCAATAATTTCATATAAATGTCACACAAATATATAAATAATATTAAATAATTTAATTTCTATTAAAAAAATTAAATATCAAAATATTATACATTGAATGCGAGTTTAATTTGTTTTAAAATTAAAATTAAAAACTTTGTTTGGCTTAAAGGGCTAAATTGTTTGGCAAACCTTACACTATTGGGTGAAATAAATTAATATCAATGAAACAAAATGTGCCAAAAAAGTCGTGTATTAATCCAAAAGTATTTGTAAAATTAAAGTCAATTAAACAAAACAAAAAAGTCTTATTAAACTCAATATAATATCAATGAGTCTATTGATAAGCGCCTAAAAGAAGTGTGATTTGAAATATACATGTCTTATAGCAAAACAAAACAAAATATTTATTATTGAAAACTACTTTTCAATCATTAGCTCACATTTTAAAGTGAAAACGATAGTGAAAATTAAAAAAATTGGATACAATTTGTATTTGTTTTTAT
>JAQIWK010000257.1:0-19041 GCA_034695265.1 Dissorhina ornata | reverse complement strand
TGTGTTAAATGAATTAATAATAAGCAATATATTATATAAATGTTATGAAACGCTCTAAAAATTTTTCATTAAATTATTATTCAATAATAAGTTATATTTAATAATAATAAAAAAGTTATAATTATTATTAGCATTGGCTTTAATACATACATATATGCTATAAATAATAATGTTATATAACATTACATTACAAAACAAGTAAAATATAATGTTTTATTCTGAATCTATTATACGATATACGTATTTATGTTTTTGTGAAGAATTGATTTCATATAAATTATTATAAAAAATATTATTATTTCGTGTATAAAATGTCATCGAAATCTCATTAATAAAAATCTGAAAGATTTGCTATAAATTAAATTTATAATCACAAAAAAATATACACTCTTTCATGACACCAATTATATTATACTTTTTATATATATTTAGGCTTATATTGTAGTAAAATTATATATAATATTTATGATAGCAAACTTATTGTTATTGTTATATAATGTTTGATAAGAGCAGTCCCTTTAGTGTCAGTCGAGAGAGAGAAAGAAAGAAAGAGAGAAAGAGAATGATACGAATGTATACCAAACAAATACCATACCAAACAAATCTCTTTCAATGTTTTTGGTAAACAAAACAAAACGCATCACTACTTATACGGATGAATACGACAAATAATGCACTGATTTCAAGTCAATACAGATTCCCATATTTCTTACCACATTATATATAAATATATATATATATATTATATTTATATATAAATATAACTTATTAATATATATATTTTTTACTTTTAGCTTCTCTTTTCTCAACTTCTTTTTCATGTCTAGTATTTATTTTTAGTGCACTTAATATTGCATCGCTATTAACAGCTCGTGTTCTCCAGTGTACACATCAAAATAACTTTACATATTATATTTATATATGTAATAATATTTAATATATAAAAAGAGTTAACAAAATTGGAAATGTCTTTGAAATTACTCTTTGACTCTTTGAAGTCTATTTTGTAACCAACCATAAAATGAGAGAAAGAAAGGGAGAGAGAGAAGTGCTTATGTATGCATTTGCAAAGTCACGAATGCCAGCGCCCAACACATAATAATTTACCAGGATTAACTATATTTTAGAGCAAATATTAGTTTTTTGTTATTGTTGTAATATTTCTGTAGACTTCAGCACAAATATTAATATTAAAAATGTTTTTTTTCGTTTAACAAATAATGAAAATTATAGTAGAAAAGTGAAATCAAAAGACAGTAACATTATGAGCACAGGTATTACACGAGACAAATGACAACCTGTTGTAAAGGAAAGTAAGAGAGAGAGAGAGAGAGAGAGAGAGAGAGAGAGAGAGAGAGAGAGAGTAAAGAGATTGTTATACCAACTAATCTATAGACTCATCAATGATTAAGCAATCGATGAATATATGATTGAATAAAGACTAAATTTTCTTTAGCAAAAACTAAACGCATAAATGATTTTTTAAAATTATAAAAATTTTATGATTTCAATTGTGGTGTGGTTTGGGGTCAGAAATAAGGTGATCAGAGGTGGGTAGTAGTGAATAGTTACAAGAATTTATTAATACATTAGTTTTTTGGCTCAAATCGTTAATTAAGTGCCGGTACCGAAAACAGCATGAGAGGACATTCCTTACAGTTTATCGGGTCATACATATACAGTACATACAACATATTGGCGAGACTAAACCACCAAAATTATTTATTACTATTTCGCATAATTATTATTACTTTCAAGAAAAAAACAGATATAAAGATAATGTTTAGAAATTAATATTTAAGTTGAATGAGTGAAATATTTTTTTTGAAGTAAATAAAACAACAAAAATTATGAAAAACTAATTAATAATTCGTTTGTTTTTTTTTTTGAAAAGTTGTTGTTGTTTTTGTAGTTTTTTTTTGTTTTGTGGTCTTAATGTGTTTCCATATATTTATGACATAAGTAATGAATAATAAGAGATATTGTTTTATAAGTTGAATATATTAATGACAAAATATTTATGAATTACCATATTTAGCATTTTGAGTATTAAATGGTTATAGTATTTAGTATTTAGTACTGGAATTAAGAATTGAGTTGAGAATTGAGTTCCGGCTGTCATCTCAACGCAAACCATACAACGATTTGAAGCGATATATTGCAGAGAGAGAGAGAGAGAGAGAGAGAGAGAGAGAGAGAGAGAGAGGTCTTTGACTTAAACACATCGCTATGCTTTTGGCTTTAATTATTGCCTGAGACCTCCTCGATGGCGGGTTGGGCTCGTGGTTTATGACACCTGTGGGGTCGGTTGGCAATGGTTTTGGCACTGGTTTGGCACTGGGCGTTGTTCAATATTATCGCTTAAAACAAGAAATACCATTTACACAATCAAAAAGGTACAGATAGCCAGAGCTTTATGTCTTAACGTTTAAGTATTTAGAAAAGTCTGAGACATTTTTCATAAACACCTTTTCAATAATAATGAAAGCTTTTCAATGCATTTCCAGTTTTGTTGTATAGTTTATTTTTTAGTATTTTAATTTTAATGAAATGAACGCTCGTTTTGATGGCTTTTTTGGTTTTTGGCTTTTGTTTTTAGCAAAACCAAAACCTGCTAACCTCGTAGTTTGTATGTGTGTGCTTATGAATGCCTAAGAGCGCCGGGAATCGCGATGTTATGTATGCAAAAGGCTATATAACACGTCATTATATAACACAAGGCATAACAACATCGCTCTCTACTGTCTTTATTGCTTGCAATTAAAAGTCTCCAAAGGGAACGACTAAATGCACTGGAATTAACACAAACTCCTTAATTGCATCTCCAGTGCCTTCAAATGCTTTTAATTGCACGCAACAACTCAACCACTAGTCAATGAATGAAACCAATTCACACTCTAAACTCATACACTCTGTCGCACAATATGTCCGTTCATTTTCTCTCTCAAGCTTTTTATTTATTATTATATATATAACTAATACACATATATATAATATCTACCGTTCCCTCCACTCTCATCCCTTTAGAGCACATCTCAGCATAACTGCTTGTTTCACTCATTTCGTAAGCCTTAGAGTCTTTCTCTCATTCTCTCTCCCAATCGATCGGTTTTGCATAAAAGAATATAAGAAAATGTCGGCTAACTTACCAAATGAGGATTGAAAGCGAGTACAGGGAGCACGAGAGGCACAGGGATGTTAGGGTGAGATACTGTATGCGAGTCATAGATTGCAAATTAAGAGAGCGTTTGGAGAGAGGCATACAAATATCTATTGGAGAGACAGTGAGAGAAAGCCTCTCAGAGAGGGAGAGAGAATCAAATGGGGAACACAACAGAAGGACTGATGAGTGTTGGGTTCGGAGGCTCAAGAAGCAGTGCTATTAATATAATCGCTTGCATTGAAATGAATGGTATAATTTTTTTTTGCTTTTATATAATATTTTATGAATGACTCTCTGATCAAAAATTATTTGATGGACGAGTCGTCAATAGAGAGAAACACTCTTACTGTTAGACGTGTATGTGTTCTCTAACTAGTAGTATGAGACTGAAAATATGTGTTATAAAAACAAGAGTCGGCTAAATATGTTCGTCTGAGAGAGTAAGTCAATTGGGAGAGAGAGAGAGAGAGAGAGAGAGAGAGAGCTACAGATGAACCGTAGTTAACATGCATTGAGAACAACATTGAAAAACAGAAAAAATCTATTTATGTTATTTTGGTTCTCGTGTTTTGTCACAAACCAATTCATATAAGATTGAGAGCTTAGGAGACGGGAGAGTGAGAGATGCAAAACATCATATATAATGAGTGCGATAGAGCTTTAACAAGCAATACATGAAACATAATTAGCTTCAATAACCGGATATCGAAAATAACATAAATTCATGTTTAAGTGAAGAACTGGTGAACACAAAAAAATAATAACTTTTGGAAAAATATAAAATAAAGAGAAAGAATTAGTTGTAAAATAATAGTGATTGATATGAGTGTAGTGTGCGATCAGACCGTCCAAAATGTCAAATAATGTAGACGGACTGATGGCTAGTAATAATAATAATACAGCAATCAATACACAGCCAATAATAAACAATGATTGTAGTCATACCAGTGGCCACAATGAGCCAAAGGTATAACTATTAGTGATCAACACTAGCAGTGCATATGAGGTAACAAATTAAGCCTAACGACAACGACCTCAACATCTTTGAGCTCACCTTTTTATATATACCATTCTCTCCCACTTTTCTTATAATGAAATTCCAATCAAAATAAATGTTTGTTAACATTAAACGAGAGTAAAAGAGGCGAAGAAGGGGTCGAAAATTAGTGAGTGAGAGAAAGAATAGACCAATATTTTTAAGCCTTCTTATTTTAGTTTTAAAAAAATAGTATTGTGTTCAGTGGACCACAAATATTAATTAAATCTAATTACACCAAAAAACTACGAGAGCGCACACACCATGGCCTACAGGCCGTGACTAATATGTCCATTTGAATTTACAGGTGAATGTTTCCATGTTTTGTGTTGTGTCTACAATCACTATTGCATGGATTGCATGTGTGTGTGTCTGTGCGTGAGATGAATATACCAAACATTACCAAAAACAGCCCAATACTCCACTCTCTCTCTCTCTCTCTCTCTCTCTCTCTCTCTCTCTCTCTCTCTCTCTCTCTCTCTCAAAGCTCAGCCACAATTGATCCCTATTTTTTCATTTGCTTCTCTCTTATTCTTATTTCTTTCTCTTACTCTCTTTACCTTAGTCTTCATATATGTATCGCTTTATTGCATGCGTTTAAGAAAAACAAGACTAAACTCTAGAGCGGAAATGCGGTGACCCTTTGCCAACACATTCACTGACCAAAACATTATAACCCAAAACACCACTACGAATATCCGTTAGCTGTAAGTCTAGGTGTTGATCACCACTACATATGCTAGTAGTTGTAGTGAACATCCAAGTCATTCAGTCAGTCAAACCATACACTGAATTAATTTAATTTATAACACATAATACAAAACAATAAATTGGCTGTTTTGTTGCCAATTTGTTTACTACACAACTATAAAAAAAACATTGTAAACAAAACAAAAAATCAGCAAAATATAAAAAACAAAACTTATTTTATAATTCAAATCATATCTCCCCTCAAAATACATTATGATAATTTTGTTATTTTTTGAAAAATGGATTTAATTTACAAAATTAACATTTTTCATTTTGTTAATGAATAAATGAAAAATCATTAAAATATGAAATAAATTTAAATTTAATATATGATATATATATTTGGGGATAAAGTGAGTGTATAATTAAGTTATAAAGTTTAGAGTAGAGTTTTGTTCCTATCATTTGATACGAAAGTGAGAGTAAAAATAGATGAGACATAAAAACATTGTGCAAAGAGAGTGAGTGTTTGAATGAATTCTGTGAGTGCTCTACATCTCCTCTGACTCTGACTCCTTTTTTTTTCATTGGATTCATTGAATGAAAGTATTTCTCAGTTCTCAGTGTTTATATCATTCATTCATTTATATAAAGTAGACTCTACTCTACTATATATTATATGCGATATTATATTATATTAACGATAACCCATTAATCCCCTACATTTCTCTTCCCTTTTTCTGTCTACTTATTAGAGTAAAGGCACCAGAATTTACTACCCATTGCATACTCATTTGGGGCTTACATGCTGTCGGCTCTAATACAAGCGCTGTGTGAGGGACAGTGTTTTGTGTAGAGATTGGAAAATTACATATAAGTTATGTGTATTGCAAAAATATAATGCATATAAGTTTGATGTTATGAGAGAGAGAGAAATAGTGGCAAAAACTAGAGTCACATCACTGGCCTAAGACTGACTAACAAAAGCAAAAATATTAATGGTATCGCCAACAGCCCACAGTCTCTCTCCCAATGCTCTGGTTGTGCATATGGTTTGGTTTGGTATATATGAATATGGGAGTCGAGAAGTTGTGTAAACGGAGTTCCCTTCCAAATACACATTCATTATATTATTAATTCTCTGACTTTGATTGCATCCACACAAAGGAAAGGCAGCGCAGGAAAGCGTCTAAATTTTAATTTGCACTTATTTTTCAACTGTCCTTTCATTTAAATATAATAATAATTTCCATCTATAATATAATATAAGACTAGTTTTAGTATTATTATTAATATTAATAATAATACAGTGCATTAGGCATTGGCTTAAATTAATTTTCAGTTTCATGTATGCTATGCCGTCATAATTACTATTTCTTATAACTATTATCATTGAATGCCAACATTTTGAACAAACAATAGGCCTGACAGTCAAGGACAGGCATATATATACCAGCTCTTCAATTACGGCAAAAAATACAATTTCTTAGTATTTAGTTTCTTATTTAAGTCAATATATCGTTTAGTCAAACATTTGGTCAGTAAAACGGATAACCAAAGTAGACTTTAGGTTAGTATTTGGCTTCGGGTTTAGGTTTATTAACCAAACCCTTCATTCAATTACTCGTATATTAATCTATAAATCTATAGAATAATAATAATATAACTACTTATATGAATGAAAGATAAAAAGCCGTTTTCAATGGTTTATGGCTTTTCTTATGACAGCATCAAAAAAAAAAAGAGTCTGTGAGTCAAACACGTGGTTTGCTTTCACACAACAAATTGTATGGTTTTGTTGATGTAATGGACAGCAAAACTATAGTCACTGAATGCCGAGACAATCGGTGAGAAAGATCTAATGCTTGTATCACAAGTCTATGTGTTTGGAGTACTGTATATATAAATTGTATGATTTGTTGAATGTATGAAGAATTGTATACCTTTTGGTTAGCATTGCATCGACTGTTGAAAGAAGCCATAAAAAAGAAGCAAAACGTGTTGACTGTTTGTATAGGGATTGCGATGAGAGTTAGTGAGAGAGAAAAATACTACACACACACAATAAATACACTCTCACTTTTTCTCTCTCTATCTGATGTCTAGCATCTCTCAACCATTACTCCCATAACCACGTGCTGTTTGAGAGATGTTTCAGAGTATATATAAATACACAACATTTCACTCTCTTTTTCCAATACATACACTGCACATACGGTAGTGATGTAGCGATGATAGGGATAATACACAACAACTAATACTACGACAGGGTATCACTGATCCATCAGTCAGTCAACATATCACACAAATCAACACAACAACAGAGGGAAAAAAAACTATTCAAAATATTTTAGACAATATTTAAATAAATGTTTCACTCATTTTGAAAATATAAATATTTAAATATTAATTTTTATAACTAATTTATATTTGAAATGTTCATTTAAACGCAAATGAGCGAAAAATGTTTTTTTGTTGTAATTTAATTTTTCAATTAAAAAATTGCAAATTACATTGTAATTGTATGAGAAAGTATGTGTCAGTATATATAAAGTCCGCCCGAATTCAAGGATATCTGCATTTCTCGATCGAGTAATTAATTTTCATTTAATTTCAAAACTTTATATCCAATCCGATTGCGGCCAACGTTTTATTGGGCCTTCAATTGCCTTTTGATTACAACCTTGTCTTGTCGTTCGCCTGACTGTGCGCGCTGTCAGGTAATGGTATGGTTTAGCTAATGGTATGGTATGGTATGGCAAACACATCACTTTAGTCTTTTAGAGACCGATGTATCAAAAACAATACAATCGAGGGGTGAGTGTAATGAGCGCTCAAACAATACCAGTTCATATAGAAAGATGATTCAGTGTTTGAATGAATCAACTTTTTTTAGGCTTAAAAACGCCGGGATTTGAATGAATAGAGAGACGGGAATGAGAAATGTAATGAAAAGAGGCCTTAAAGTTTAATTACACCATTGAAAGGGACGGTTGGGTAGAGTATAGTTGTGTTGAACAATTAAAATGCTAATTCTTTGAGCCCAACAAAGTACATATACTAATCATACAGAACTACATATTTAGTGTCGGCTCTCGACTCCAACTCTTAAAAACATCACAACTTGAAAGTCATAAACAAATTTTCATCAAAAGTAAAATTTGTTTTGTTGTGTAAGTATTAGGTATAAGATTGTGTTGGATATATAGCCTTACCTGATAGTTTGGGACAAATGATACAATTGTTTGATTTGATGATGAATTAGTAGTAGAAGTTATAGTAGTAGTAGTGATAGTTAGCGATAGTAGTAGTGTATGGAAGAGTTGAGGAACTTTGTTAAACATCACTCATCATCAAAAGACATCATCAAAATATATATAAATTGAATGAATGTGTAAATCAATGAAGAGAGCGATAGGAACTTTTGAAATAGTGTTCACTTATATTATATTTATTTAGTAGTAGTAGTAGTAATTTAATTGAAGAAAAAACTTTTATATAGTTTTTTGCTTTAATTTCAAATTTAGGACTTTTAAGTTAAGGCCGCACTGGAATTTTCACATTCACAAGCCTTTATGGGCCCACACTTAGCGCCCATAGTGTTGACACACACGGCATAACACGGCATTACATAGCGTATACATAACATTCATATGCATATGATGTGCGAGACTCTTACACTTTGCATTACATTCTCATCGCTTTACAAACTCATAAGAAACTGATCACTGAATGCATTGACTGAACGTTTTTCTCCGACACACAAAAAAAGCACTTACACTAACGCTATGGAGAGAGAGATTGAGCAGCAAATAGTTTTTGGTTGTGTGTATTAGCGGTCTCCTCTCCAATGCCTCTAACTTCGACTAACTCTTGGAGCGAAGGCAGAGAGCAGTTCAATCACGTCGTTCTAATGCCGTTGACTCTCGCATCTCTCGCCTATGTATGCAACCAAATGAGTCTCTCATCACAGCCTAAGCGCACGCGTGTCCTCTCATTTGCTCTCTCTCTCCCTCTCTCTTGCTCTCTCTCTCATCACTACAAATACTCAATACTGTTCTCCTTAATACAGAAAATACTGGTGCTTTTGGCACTAACCGACTCTAACACCTAACTGTTGGCAAAAGCAATCACAAGCAGCCATCTATACTCCATCACAATTATTCTTCTAAAATATATATATATTTATCGATCGCATCCGACACTCGCTATAAAGTCTTTTTTAAGAACCCAATCCATACAATCCTAGCCATCACTACAACTATTACAGTGCACTACAGGCGACACAACAACCAACAAAAAAATCTTCGCATCGGTCGCGCAAACGTACAACACTTACATAACATTTTACTGCTTAAACACAATTCAACATTTGCTTTGATATGTATTGCTCTCCTATTTTTTAACTGAACATACCATTCATTGCCCCATCAATTCGGTAAATACCGTCATATTTGTCATCAAATACCGATACAGACAGCATCGATGATGACTACATGACTATACATTACAACATTAGACACCGATTTTTTAAATAAAAATATTTGGACAATAAGTCTATACACAAAACCACGAGAATAAATAAATTAAACTCTTTTATCAATTAAATATAATTTATCTAATGATTAGAGACGAAATGTAAATGAAATTTAATCTAAAAATGAATAAAAATATTTGTAATGCGATATAAGTCTGGTGTGTAATAAATATATACACAGAGTTTGTATAACACATTGAATATAAAAGAGAAAAAACGACGCGTCAATCAGTTTATAAAAAAAAGCAAAACCCAATATTTGAAGGAATGGTCTCTTTTTTAATTGATTCTTTGCCTTAACATTCAAGGAGTCGATCAAAAAATAAAGTTTTATTTTCATCTTACTATGCAAACCCGGATCTATTCTTAACAATTATTATTAAATTTAGTGAACCAAAAGTCATTAGACTCACTAAAAAAGTGAATTTTATATATGCTTTAGATTTTTTTAGACTTTAAATTAAAGAATGTTTGACTGAATTTAAATGGAATTTCTTTTTAATAGTAATAATAATGATTGGCTTTAAAAAAGAAAATGGTTTTTAGGAGAGAGAGAGAGAGAGAGAGACTCAGGCGTTCTCATTGACTAAACTTTTCCCAACACTACAGTATTAGTTTGTAGTAATAGTGAAGTAGTGGTCAATAATATAATTTAAAAGCTGGAGAGAGTGCCGTTCAAATACATCCATTGCCATTACAAACACACAATAGAAATGGTGAGGAATAGTAAAGAAACTTCAGTTTTTTTATTTGTCAAATCCCAACGAAAAAACAAGTGCCAGATATTTTGCAAATCTTTTTCTTTTTAGCAAAAAAATTGTATTTTCATTATAAGAACAAAATTGGTCTAAACTTAGGCAGCGTTTTGTTTGAGACTGTATTGTCTGTGAAAGAAATATAAGACTTTGAGAAAATAAAGTGAAAGAAATATAGAGAGAAAAAAAAAGACAGTAAATGAAAAGTCTTTTTATTTTTCTCTCTCTGTTTAAGTTCTTTAGTTTTCTGGAAGCAAATAACCAGCTCTTGAGTGACCAGGTGTGAGGTGGTGTTAGGTGTGAACCGGTCATACCATACACTTAAGCAATAGAGAGAGAGAGAGAAAGAAAGAAAGAAAGAAAGAGAGAGAGAGAGAGAGAGGGAGAGAGAGAGGTATTGATTGAAGGCTAATGTTAAACCAGTGGTAATATAGTTTGTTTAATAAGAAAACTAAATATAAAGTGAAATATAAGATACAGAATATAAGGCTCGTATACACACATACAAACACAAAAGGACGCATAGCGTTGCCTTTCCTTTTATAAACAATAATAAAGGATTGTATGGATAATAAGAGAGCAGAAAAATTACATATTTTTTGCATCACTTAATCAAATGAGAGCCTCCAATGCCTTTGATAATACGGTTAACTTTTTTTTAATGATAAAAATTATTAAGCGTTACATTACATTGAATTTAATCGCGAGAAATATTCTTTGCTATGAACCCTAACCTATGCCTAAACCTATGCATAGGCTTCTCATTAGCATATTTTTGTTCAATACATACAGTGAATGAGAATAAGAGAGAGAAAAGTCTTTCAATTCTTTTCATTCCTCTACTTCTCCTGTCTTTCTATTGTTACCAGAAATGGTGACCATCTGTACGATGTGTACGATCTCTTAGAGATCTCTCAACTCAACTCTGTTTATGATATTAAACAACAGAAGCAGAGGATAAGGTTTCACAGACTTATTTCTCCCCCAAAAAAATGTCAATAACTAACGAATCAAAATCACTGTCGTCTCGATGTTTGCATGTTTTTCACACAACTATTTCTATCAACAAAACACTAAAATACTGTATAAGAAGTGAAATAAATTGTTAAATAAAAAAGTTTTAACAGTAAAGTAAAACCATTAAACAAAATGAATTGAAAGGCAATGTATGAATAAAAAGCCAGGAAAATGGCACATAAGAGAGAGAGAGAGAGAGAGAGAGAGAGAGAGAGAGAAGCAAATTTATTTTTATAATATTCATATTTGTAGCGCAGGTCTCGTATTTAATATAATAAACAAAAGATAAAACCAAAGCTTTATTTGGTTGTTTTGGAGGCGCAATCATAGACACACATACACACAAACATTACAATTTTCGGGGGTTTTTATATATCACACAAATAATTTACTAAATATACAATACATTTCTCACTCTTACTTAACCATTAAATGCAGTCACGTCTATTTGAGCCCACTCTGAGCTATGCTAAGGGGTGGTCAGAACAGTTATGCTTCCACTTTATGAGCCAAATTCAGTCAGAGAGGGAAAGAGAGAGAGAGAGAGAGAGAGAGAGAGAGAAAGAGAGAGAGAGAGAGAGATGGTTTAATCATTTCCAATATTTAATGCACTGAAAAAATGAGGAATAGGGAGATTCACATTCAAAGTGTATGTATGTATGTTGTTGTTGTTGTGGGGGATAAAATAGTTATGCAATTCAGTGTTATATTCTTTTGACTCTCTATTATATTATATTCTTAATAGCAGTTCTTTAGTATTGATTCATTTCTTTCGCTTTTATTTCTATTTTTTCTCTTATTTTTCTATCCATACTCTCTATTCACTCTCTTTACTCTTCATATGTATTATTCGCTTAACTTATTTAACTACAAATCTGGTTGTGTTGTTGTGTCGCAAATCTGTTACATAAAGAATAGCATTGAATACTATTTAGAGCCACATATATCAACGATTTTCTAATTCTATCCCATTATCAATGTTTTCAACATTTTTTGTTGTTTTCTTTTTCATTACACACACGACTCGAGAATGCATTTCTTGATTATATCAATGCATTTGATTTCTTTAATAAATTTCTCGCTTTCATATCATTTATGTTTTTAATGATTTTTTCTTACGATAAAAACGATGCTTTAAATTAAATGAATGTTCTCTCTCTCTCTCTCTCTCTCTCATTCATTCATTCTGACGAGTCTTTCATTTTGATAATTAAACATTAATTAAGAATATCATCACTCAATCAAAAATAGTTTTAATAGTGCCGTCAAAATATAAAACTCGTTATAATATTTTAATAAGTTTTTTTGTGTTAAATATATTTAGTTAGAGACAAAATATTTGCTAACATTTTCTTGACTTTACATTAAAAAAAGAGTGCATTGAATGAAAATAATAAAACATTTAATGCAAAGTTAATACAATGTTATGCGATGAAAGTAGATGAGTGCGAGAGAGTGGAGGGATCGGAGCAATCATTGCTTTAATCAGGATTTAGTGCACTTCTTCATCACTATTTCAAGATTGAAGAGCACATACTGGCAGTCACTGGCAGTGTTTGCTTTCTACACTATTTATATATCTTTTTTTTTTCTCTTGACTAACACTGTATCACACACATTGTATGTCTCGTTTAGTTAGCTATCAGTGCGGAGAAGAATTTTGCACAAAATAATTTTTTTTCCTTTAAAACTTTATACAACAATGAATGTGTGTATGTATTATCACACTCTGTTTTAAGCTAATGTAATGTGCATCTGAACGGTCGTATCCTTGGGGTGTGAGTGAGAGAAAGAAGAGTGAGAGCAACAAAATAAAAAATGCTTAATTGTCAATGAATTGTCAATGAATATGTTAACTACAACTACTGTATATTATACAATCGTATGGGACTATCAAAAGCTTTTTTTGCCATCAAATGAGTGAACGAATGAAGTGATGGCTTCCTCTTTGCCAATGCAGGAAACTGTACTCTCTTTTCATTTTCATTTGCATCAAATGTATCCGCAAATTAAGATCTCGTTTAATGTGTTTAAATCGACTCTAACTCTAACTTTTTTTCACAACTTTTTTTCAATACTTAATTTCTCGTTTCGTTGTCTGCAAACAGCAAATGACAATTAGATTCACACTCTCGTCGATGTGTTTTATTCACATCCATACGCTATGAGAGAGTGAGTGAATCGTATCAATTAATTTTCATTTAAATAAATAAATATATAAAACTTAAATCTATAATAATAACAACAACCAGTATTTATAGCGTTTTTTCAAATAAAATTTAAATTTATGCGATACATCCATATAATTATTATTATGAGTAATTGAATTATACTTTTTATGGCATATAATAACAACAAAAAATTAAAGCCAGTGTTGTATTCAATATAATGATAATATTTTAAGATAATAATGTGAAAAAACACATTTGAAAAACCAAATGATTATATATTTATTTGTAAAATATATATAAATATCTATTTTTCAAAACTATTATTATAAATAAATTTCTATTATTTTAATATTCTGTATAAATATAAATAATATTTACACTAAAAAATATAAACAAATAATACAATATTATCCCATTGAATGTAAGCGACATTTATTTATTTTAGCGACACATACAACACAATGCATACAATCATTTTATTAGCACTTTTTTTTGTTGGTATTCACATAATATAATGAATGAACAAATTTATGCAAAAAATAACAAAAATAAAACACAAAATAAAGACAAAGAAAATTAATTAATTAATAAAATGTGTTTAAAATAAAACTCATTTGAGGCAAAGGTTAAGCACATAATGAAAAAATACAGAATAATTTAATTCCGGAAGCAATGTATGGATTGAAAAATGAGTTGTAAATGTTTGTTATGGAGAGAGAGAGAGAGAGAGAGAGAGAGAGAGAGAGAGAGAGAGAGAAGCGAAAAAATAAATTTTCGTGGGGTATAAGTCAGTGAAAAAAATATACATAGAGTAGGGAAATAAGGTAGCTATGATCGTGAATTGGAGGAGTTGTATGGGGGCACAGGTGTGAATGGTTGTGGTGGGGCTGAACAGTCGACTAGTGTTTCCTTTTTTATTTAAAAAATAGTAATATTTTATACACATTTAAAACGTCTCAGTTTTCTTTTTCTTTCTAACTATTTTTTGGGTAATAGTTTTTAAGTATAAAAAGTCTAAACTGAAACCAATGTATGAGATATGAGATATAAAACGTGAGCTAAACATAACATCTTAAAAGTGCGGCTAAAAGAGGCTGAGTGTGTGTGAGCGTTGAGTGAGTGGTAGTACAGTGGGAGAGGTAAGCAAAAAAAAGTAGTGTAAAATATTAAGAGAGAGAGAGAGAGTCTTAGATGACTAACATGTAAGTCAGTGCGAGTACTTGCAAGCCGTTGGCATCGGAATATATAAATTCAAGTGAAGCCAGAAAAAGCATTAATCAAATTGTTGTAAAAAATGGGCGGTTGTGGAAGGTGGCTGTGCCGGTGGTGGCCATGTTGTTTGGCTTTACACCCCTCAGCACTCCTCCACCTTTAACGAGAAGGAGCAGCACTATTGCCAAAGAGCATAGCGTTTAAGGGCTCATTTCAGTACCACAAAAAAAGTCTTCTCAAAATCTTAGACAACATTTTATTGCAGACAACTATTTAGTGAAACAACTAGAAAGCCTTAAGCTATGGTCTTTCTTTCTTTCTCTCTTTCTCTCTCTCTCTCTCTCTAACTCTAAGAAACAAAGTTGTATTCATTTTGTAAGACGTCTTATACAGTGTTTCAGACGATCGCTGGTGTGTTGTGTCAGTGCGATGGTTGAGCTCAGAGCTAATGTTATATTATTTGCACACATATTTGTTTTAAGATATACAATATAAACGCAATCTGACGTCCAAATGATCGATGAGGGCTATAGTTAAGGCATAACACAAGACGAGTGATGCTTGCGATGCATGTCTGGCTGACTAGTGATGGGCCCAAAACCTTGCATACAAAATAACACTACACCACCAATACCTGTCCCCCCATCCACAACAACTCGGTTTCACTCCCCCTTACGATAATTTTATTTTTTAAAACCAAGAATCTGTGCGTTTTGTATCGAGTAGTGAATGTATTATATTATATTATATGTGCTGTACTACAGACAGTATATCTAAGCGCACCTCCAGTGGTGATGATTCCCAATGCAAGCGAATAACTCAAACAAAAAACTCCAGCTGAGAGTCCCCTTACCTGTGAGTTCATATGCCAGAGCTAAGAGAGAGAGAGAGAGAGAGAGAGAGAGCCTGTTTACCTGCATTTTATGTTCATCTGACTGCCAGTGCCAGTGTTACAGACACGCACGTCAATCACAACAATTTAGAGTTCGTGTGGGAGGACCCTAAGATCAAACCAGTTTTTTATATGTGTGCCCAACACTACACCACCAAAAAATAAGGTACAATCTTTTTTTAGGATGACTCTCCCTTTGTATAACACACTCTCAATCGCTTCCAAACGTATCAATAGCCCGGAAAGTTGCTATCTATTTGCTTGTCTAATGCCATTGCCAATGCCTAACACTACTAACAGGTTTACAATATTCATCAATTCTGATGCCTTCTTCTTATTCTTCTATGTACTAATACTACTTCTTCATCGACTTCTCCCAATCGCATGTATATAACCATTAAAAACCTTTTGGCTATTCATACATACATACAAATACATTATAAGAAATTTATATATCTATTCATACATTTCAAGTATTGTATCGATGGATACTCTTTTTTATATATATTTTATGGACAGTAATCGTGTCAGTAATGTAACTCATTTTGTTTGTTTTTTTTTGGTGTTATTATTGTTGTTGTCTTATTTTTTTGGGCTAATTTTGGCCTCTATTTAAAGCTATCTTAACATTATTGGTATTATTAATATCAAATATTTATTACATTATATTTATATATTAATGTTATTTTGTATAAAAAATAAAAGACAGATAAAGGTGTCAACGCTCTTCAGGGTTATATCGATTGTATTTTAAGTACAGATACTTTTAGAGCTGATTCTTATATATACGAGAAAGAGATGACAAGTTTTGTTGATTAATAATAACTTTTTTCGTCAAAATTATTATTTTGTGCCAACATTTCATAACCTTTTTTAGCAAATAATTGCTAATTTATATCTAGTATTTTATATATATACAAAACAAAAACCAAATATATATAACTTAATAAATAAAAGTAGTCATTGTATGTGCGGTTTTTATTATTAATGAACATTAGTTTTATGAACAAAATAAAAGCCATTTTCCTGAGACATTAAATGAGAATTAATCAAAAAAACTTAATTATTAGTGCAAAACAAAATTTAATTATATTTGCAATTATATGCAAACAATAATTTATAAAATAAATTAAAAAACAAAATTACATTTCATTTTTAAGGACACACATACTTAATACAACAAAAGCGTTTAATTTTATAATATATAATTTTTTATATATATGTATTTTATTAACAAATAAATAGTAAGAAATATATGACAATAGAAGTGACGTTTAATAGCAAAATAGTAAGTCTTTTTTTTTATTTGGTAGAGTCGACTGTCGACACCTTCTCCTAACATATCTTCTCAAATATAATATCGATTCCTATTAGAGATTGACTTCGAGAGCGAGTCTATGGTTTGAAGTAAATATATAAATACAGTGCAGATTGAGTTGCGTATGTGTATGGTATGAGTGAGTTTAATGAAAGAGCTTCACAACTAATCAATGATTTTGAAGCAAAAACATGGAAAAAGTGTAGACAATACAGAGTATACCCACGGACAATACAATGGCACTGGGTATTATATATTATGATTGGACATGAATTAGGTCATCGCACCACTGGTCTCTCACTGTGTTTGTTCCTCACGCCGGACACCCAAATGACTTTGTAGTCGTCGATCACATGAATTATGACATCGACTCATACGAGTGCTAGTAGTGGTGGTGGCGTTGAACGAGAGAGTGGACATACAGAGTGGTCGCCAAAAAAATTAATGATTCTATCATTTATTCATAATATTATTATTTATATAATAGACTTATTCTCTCATCTAATGTACATTTATATTATGTACAACGTTAGGCTATATATAGCCTTAAAGTATATTAAATGATAAGATATTTACTTTTTGTTGTTGTTACTTTTTTCTATCATTTATTTTTTCATTTATATTAGTTTATCTTAATTTCATTTCTCACTCCATATATCTATGCTATCGAAAGACTCAATCTTTGGGATGAGTTTTTGACATCAAAACCATAGTTTGTTAGAAGGTTTGGACCAATGGTTTCAAAATTTAGTAATTTTTTTCAAACAGACATTTGGCTCGAGAATAGCGACAGCCATGAGATCACCACTAACTAGAAGGCAGTGTTTAAAAAAAAAGTTTTTTTTGAAGCCTAATCCGGGTATGCCCTGCAGGTGGTGTATACTAACTAATGCACGTGTTATACCTGTTCATTGGCTCGCCAACCAACAAAAAAAAATAAAATTAAATAAATGATTAAATGAATGCATAATAAATAAAAGTTCATAAAAATTACTGCTTTTAATGCCTTTTTTGACAATATATTAAATACAATATAAAATACATTATGTATTATATAAACATATTATATAAACTTTTTACACATATAGATAGAGAGAGAAAAAAAAAGGTAAATTCATTTTGAGTTAATTTGAGTGAAAAGAAAATTGCAATAAAATAATAGAAATTAATATTTGTTTTGGAGGGCACCTGAATCAACGAGTAAATGTGCATTAATGATGAAAATAACACAACAAATAAAAGTCATTACAACAAAATATAAGCCAAATATTAATATTAATTTAACAAAAGACAGAAATATCTTTGTATATATAAACTCATATTCTATATACAAAACAGAAGTAATATTTTTTTGGATAGAAATTATATGTAGTTTTTGTAATAATAATAATAATATTGTATTAGTTTGGGAGTCCTTTTTTTCGGGAGGCACTGGTATGAGTGTATAGTATGGCTAACAGTGTGTGTACTACAGCTGCGACATTGCATTTAGCTATCATCACACGCTATAACTGGCACAGCGTTAGACACAGCATCCCTGCACTGTTAGCCTAAACAAATAAATTGCCAAAACTTAATATAATGAAAAGGGAGTCAGACCTAATTAAGACAATTAAATTTGCTGACTCATTAACAAAGAGCAGGCAGATTTATTGAGCACAATACAACAGCCTAACAACCTAACTACACCACCAGATCTACTACTACCACCGCCGCACTTAACACAACCACAACTTTACTCCACTCTCTCTGTAAATTCAATTTCTGGACATTTGATCCCCAAAAAGGAAAATAATTATTGTTTTTATGACCAAATTATAGCTAATATTATTTTATAAACTTAACACAATTTATTTGTTTTATATTTAAAAAAATATTCTTTAAAAAAATCAAATCTAATTTTGTAATATTATATATC
The DNA here is from genome assembly GCA_034695265.1 of Dissorhina ornata. Classification (NCBI taxonomy): domain Eukaryota; kingdom Metazoa; phylum Arthropoda; class Arachnida; order Sarcoptiformes; family Oppiidae; genus Dissorhina; species Dissorhina ornata. Next base: position 332 of record JAQIWK010000257.1, on the reverse strand, counting down.
AAAAAAAATATCAAGTGTTTGCATAAAATGTTGATAAAAGACAATTGCAAGTATATATTAGATATTTAAAATAGCAAGCATTTGATTCACATTAGACATCCATAACATAGTATACAATAAATAATAAAATCACAAAAATTTATTTATTCATGAAGTGTTGTGTTGAAAGAAAATAGTTATTATTGTATTGGAATTCTGCTATCATTTAGGAGGCAATAGTGTTTTGGATGAGAAACGACTGTTATATTTGATCTATCGTTGAATGAAATGTTAGAAACTCTCTCTCTCTCTCTCTCTCTCTCTCTCTCTCTCTCTCTCTCTCTATCTCTCTC
>JAQIWK010000256.1:0-19049 GCA_034695265.1 Dissorhina ornata | reverse complement strand
TCTCTCTCTCTCTCTCTCTCTCTCTCTCTCTCTATCTCTCTCTCTCACTCACTCTCATTCACTCACTCTTTAATTAATTTTAAGAAAAATTTTATTGAATTAAAAACCTATAATACAATTAGTTTTCAAGTTATTTAAATATTTGGAAATGAATTAAATCTAAATCTATTGAATATATAAAAGATATGGGAATAATCCAATTAAATTGAATGCATTACTTAATGATTAAAAAGTAAATGAATACATGTTTGAAATAAATGTTTGAAAAGTTTTATATGAATTAGGAGTCGATGTCCGAGTCAGGGGTGTTGTTGTTTGGGACGATCTTCTTATTCTTGCGTTCCTTTCTGTTTCTATTTCCGCACTGTTTTCTAATGGTTTTGATTGACTCACATCCCAATCGACTACTTGTCGAGCTCTGAAGGGTTAGTGTTTTAGTTTTAACCCCATTCTCACACGAAGACCACTCGCTCTTCACATAATTGCATTCTGTTTAACAAATTATTTAACCAATTGTTAATCAATTTATACAAACACATCAGTTTATGTTTAGATATCTATAATCTTTAGATCTTTAGATCTTTAGTATTTCAAATATTTTGAGAAATAATGTTAAAAATTACTAAAAATAATGATAAATATATTCAAAACATACGCTCTTTGCATGTTTTGGTGATATTTCTGGTGACCTCACAGTTAGCTGTAGTGCCAATTGTCTTGAGAGTATCGACGCGCTGTTTGGATCCATTGAGACAATCGCTCCATAAGCCCTTTGAATAGCGACAATCTGAACAATTTATGTACATTACATTATATTTCATTTATAAAACATTTAAACATTTGTAAACATTTAATTAATATAGCTATAAACTATAAGTTATAGTATATAACTAACTCTTTTTGCAGGGCCTAGTGATGAACTTTTGTGGTTCACAATTAGTGGCTGCAGAACGCGATGCCTTTAGCTTAAGAACTCGTCGCTGTTGTCCTAAAAATAGCAAATAATTGCTATTAAAATGAAGAAAAAAGCCAATATAAATATAAATATAATATACCTGCACTATCGCACTCTTCCCAGGCTTCCTTCTCATAGCGGCACTCTATAAGATCAATGAATTTAAGGTTATTTTTTATAAATATTTTTTGAAATGTAATGAAATGAGAAATCAAATTATAGAATACCGACCCGAATGTTGACTTTTCTTGTCATTAGTCGCCCGAATAAGTCGATTGAGTGTTATTTGACGTTCAAAAGCAAACACAAAGCTATCAATTAATGTAATCGATAGCAAAACTGTCAAAATCTTGAAATTCATTTCTGTTCTTCAAATTGTCTGTTAAGACGAAAAGATTTTGTCAAAAATATGTTAAATTTTTTAAAATGGTTAATGTATTAACATTTGGTGTTTAATAATTCTGTTGTGAATTATATAATAAATACAAAAAACTGCAAACGTTTTGATATTTAAATACAAATTCTTGTCAACAGAATGAGTGAACAATTATAGAGAAAGTGAGAGGAAAGGGAAGAATAAGTTATAGAAAACAATTATAAGTTTTTGTCAAAAAAGTACATCAAACTTGCGCTACAATTTTGATTACCATTAATAAGGAAACATTCAATTAATTGGATTAAGTTTAATAAATCTATTGATAAAATATTTTATCAAAATATTATTTAACATTTGATACACAAATATAAACCATTTCTCTCTAACTGATTGCGTGATTACGATAAGAACCGCAGCAAAGACTACGCCTTTTAAACCTATCTTTGCATTCACTGAAATTTTTAAAAATTTCAGACAAAACAAGCACTAAATTACTCTTTTTATATAAGAGTTGTATTTAATTTTTCAAAAATTATTTAACTTTAGTTTAATTATTATGACTAATAGACTCTAATATATATGTTTACAAATTTAAATTACTCTTATAAATAAACATTTAATTATTTAAAACATATTTAGCACTTACAACTTTTTCTTGTTGTTGAATTAGTAGAGTTACTTAAAATAGCATCACAAATAAGTTATGATAGTTTTTCGAGATACTCGAGCCCTCAATCTAAGGCCAACACAAATAACTTATTTGTTGTTTTTAAGTGAGATTTGGTTCGAGCAGTCAGTCGTTCATCACTAGTGATGCCAAAAGAGCGACAATTTTTTGTAATGAATGGAATGACCTCTCATTTAGACTAACATATGAACTGAAAGAAAAGAAAGAAAGAAAAGAGAGAGAAGAGTAAGTGAGTGAGTGAGTGAGAGAGAGAGAGAGAGAGTGGTGAGAGAGAGAGAGAGAGAGAGAGAGAGAGAGAGAGAGATGCAGAGATATAAAGCTTAAGAGAGTGGGAGCAGATGAGTGAAATTCATGGGTTGTGTTGAGTGCACCAGTGCTCAAGTGATGGTTGAGTAATTCATTTGGCGAGTGATATTTTGGGAAGTGAATCGCCCTTAAGTTCAATCATTCATTAAAAAGTTTATATTGAAAGACAAACTGAAAGGAAGAGGAGGTCTCTAACAAAACAGAAAATGACAGTCAATAGTATGCCTTATGTTTAGCTCAAGTTTCAATAGTTTAAAAACTTTTTTAAGAAAAATAAATATTTTAAAAGTTTATTTATACATCTATTATTTAACATTCAAAATGCTATTTATTAACAGTTATATAAACAATTTTAATGTACAAAAACCAATTAAATATATTATACTATTAATATATACTATGCCCAAATAATATTGTATTGTAAATTTGTACATTTTTTCAGTGTAAGAATACCAATATATTAATAAGTTATCTACAAGAATTATTAATTATACTAGCTAATCTGTATATGTCTTGCTTGTTGTATAAAGTTTTTAAATTGAAATATAAATTTTAAAAATAATAAATACAATATTTTTAACATATAAATATTTTTTAAAATTTAAATTATTCTATAAATTGTAAAATATCTAGATGGTTTATACACCATTACTAATGGCATTAGTGATGTGATTCTGTATTAAAGTATTTATAAAAGTATTTAGTATTAACACAATACATTAAGTTTTACAAATGTGCAATTTGAAAAAAATAATTAAATTATATAAAGTCATACAATAATTGCAATAATTTATTGCCAATAAAATTTATTGAATAATTTCATGTATAATTTTATCAAGTTCATTTTGTTATAAGTTTTTTAGTTAGGTTAGGTTTAAAGCTTAATTTGAAGGCTTGATAAATGTATAGCAAATAAAGTGCAAGAGAGGGCGGTATGAGTGCCAATAGTGTCTTCAATCAATCGGTCACACAATCAGTGCATTGAGTGTTGGGTAGAGTTAATCCAAATGCTATGCATATCAAATAAATACCCGCCACATGTTATGTGGTATTTGTACCAAAAAGTTAACATTAAGTTATGGCAACCAATAAATGCCTTCAACATAATGCGCCCAATAGAGTGATATGGCATATGCCTGTTGTGGGCATATTTGCAATCATAGTGTTTGTGTTGAATGTTTGACTCGATTTGAGTTTTGTTTTGAATTGCATTTCATTTGATGTGTTATTTAGAGACCATTTGACGAACCATTTAATTGTTTACTAATTAAATGGGTTTTTGAATCAAATTAACAATTAATACTCAATTCAAAGCTCAAGTCCGGCCGTCAGTGATGACACAAATCTAATGCTTGTTATCGTGTATTGAAACACGTCTTGGGTTTTGATTGACACCAATTGATTGACCAATTGATCACATCTTATATGCAATGATTGCTCTGATTGTCACTTAAATTGCAATTAAATTTATTTGAATTAAATTTGTGTCCAAAAGATGGACGACAGAGACGAGAAGGATATTATTGTATCCAAATATCTACGCGGAAGAGATCAGGTGATGATTACAGTTGATTTGGCCATCGATGGCACTAATGGTGATCTGTTTTGTTGTATTGATTTAGTTGTCGTCCAAAGAGATCGATGAGTGGGAAGACCCGCAGTTTGAGATCTATCACCTGACAGACAGATATGGATTTATTCAGTAATTAATTAATTGATATCTTAATTGTGTTTCACGTGTTAATTGTCTTTTATTTAATACAATGTCTTGTATTTGAAGTGATTCTCGTTTACCCGAAAAGTTGACTGATTTTGAGAATAAGGTTAGTTTGGTTTGATTTGATTGTCATTACAATTGTTGTTACATTTGAATTGTATATTACTTTCAGATCAGAGCTCAAGAGAATATTCGTGTCCAGAAATGGCTCAAAATGTTGAACTCTTGGGAACAATATTATCCAAATTCGGAGAAATTAAGGACAAGAGTTTATAAAGGTTTGCCACAAATGAGATGCTATTAATTGATATATTATTATAATATTAATTGTAAATTGTATTGAAATGTAAAGGCATTCCCAACGCAGTTCGGGGCGAAGTGTGGGCACGACTTCTCAATATAAGTCGTCTGAAACAAGAACAGGACGGTATGGCACTCGACCCACCCTTTCATTGCATTAACGCCCCATTTATTGTCTATTTTATGATTAACTCATTAATTGTTTGCATTGTATTTGAAGGCAAGTACAACGAGATGTTGACTTACGGTTTGAGCAACTCATCAGACATCAGGCAAATTGATTTGGATGTGAACCGGACCTACAGAAACCATATCATGTTTAGAGAAAGATATAACACTAAACAGCAAATGTTATTTAAAGTTTTGGTCGCTTATAGTGTATATAATTCTGTAAGTTTTTTGTTTAATTATTATTTATATTTTTGTAAATCAAAATTAGATTAATTTTATTAAATGAATGAATAGGAAATCGGTTACTGCCAGGGAATGTCACAAATTGCAGCTCTACTCCTCATGTATATGAATGAAGAGGTAAATTGTTTTGTAATTAATAAACAACTAAAACGATTATTAATATTTGTCACAAACAATGTAAGGACGCATTTTGGTCACTATCGGCGCTTATGGTGGACGACAGACACGCTATGCATGGTTTGTGTTGAATTCAATTGTGATGTAAATAGTGCCACAAAATAACATAAATTTTGATTGATTAGGTTTTTTCATACCTGGGTTTCCAAAACTACTCCGTTTTGCCCGACATCACGACGCCGTTACTCAGAAATTTTTGCCAAAACTCTCCAAACTTTTTAAAGTAAAATATATTTAATTTTGATTATTAGTTTAATTTAATTATAATAACTAACAGAAATACGATATCGATTCAACGCTTTATACATTGAAGTGGTTTTTCCAATGTTTTCTCGATAGAGTGCCCTTCTCTTTGACTTTAAGGTAAATTTAAAACCAATTTATTTTGATATTTAATTAATACATTAATTTTTGTTTTGAATAGACTTTGGGATTGTTTTCTATATGAAGGCGAGACAATACTGACGGGAATGAGCTATACTTTACTTAAACTGCATAAAAGTAAATTAATTTTGTATTTAAATCTATTTGAAATGAATTGAATGTAATATATTGTTTTGCAATATTAGATACACTTCTTAGAAAACAAATGGAAGCGTTGATTGAGTTCTTGCAAATTGAATTGGAGAAGGATTTTGGCTATAGAGATGACCAGGCAATCCATGCCCTCCAACAGTCTATTCAAGATCTTAGGTATGCTTTCTAATGAATAATGTTTTGAATAAAGTTTTAATATCTAATGAATTGCATAAAGAAAACACAATATGCTATCACCAAAGGATGGACCTGGACAATTGGAATTGCCAACGCGTCCGTTCGGCCTAATCCTACCGCCCGACCGACGCAACTCATTCCTCAACGACGACCAAAGCATAGCCGGAAGTATTATCTTAAGGCCAACAGACGCTATATCACTGGCGCAGACATCCAGAACTAACAGTGAAGTGGGAAGTGTAACAGACTTTGATATGTAAGTAATACATTGTTTATAATGGATTTGATTGTGACATTTGTTTGTTTGTTGTATTAGTGGTGAGCCGAGCAAATTAGAGCGATCCATATCCATCTACGACAACGTAGATATTCATGAGAGCATAGAAGCGGCCAAACGCTTGAGCGCTATCGACATATCCCAACACAACAGACCTTCCAGTATAGACAGCAGACAGTTGTCGACCCAAAGTCAAGAACTTGACTCACATATGACTGGCAATAATGTTAAAGAAAGTAATAAACAAAATGACATTAAAATCGTTGAATCTATTCAAACAAATGATGAGAAGTCGATAATTGTTGACGAAGTCAATCACATTAAAGACAATATTATTGTCGAATCTGTTTTGCAAACAAATTATACAAATACTGATATCGAGGCTAAAATCGAAGATCCGATTGGTTTTGTGTCTAATTTGAAACATAATTCACAAAATTTGAGTCAAACTAAGAGCAACTCTTGTCATGAGTCTACACATGAAGAGGCAGTTTCGACAATCAATGGAAGCGAAAGTCACATTAAATCTGAAAATGAATTTTACTGCAAAAGTGAACAAAAAATTGAAGAAAAAAGCATTAAAATAATTAGCAGTTCATCTGTTGGCCAAAATGAGAGTTCATTTGGGACGGACAATGAGTGCCAAACAGAGTATGAGTCGAACAAATCAATGATTTTAACCGAAACGCAAACCAATAGTCAAACGAACGGACAGATCGGGAGCCGAACGTCTCCAATGAGAACGGCTTACAAAAGAGGAAGTGAGAAGAGACAGGCAATGGTATTGGTTTCGCCCACATCTCCACAAAAGCCCAGTTTAATTCCCAGATATATACCCAGCGCTGCGAACAACAACTCAAACAATAATTCAGTCAAATCTCAGATAAGAAATGAAAGCAATAATAGTTCGCAAATAAAGAGTTCATTCGTTAAACACAAGTCATCGTCGAGTGAGGAGTCGACTAAACTGAGAATATTTGTTCCGTTCAGTCATTCAGACCAACAAAACGATAATAAAATACAATTAAGAGTCGATTCGCCGACTCTACAGATGAAGACCACTGAAGCCAAACGCTTGCCGACAGTCGACACCTAAATTACTCCATATATTATGTTATTTTATTTTTTATTTAATTGTCAATTGTTTTTACAAAATGTTAACTAATTATCATTTAATGTATTATATTACTGTTTAGACAATCATTACATTAACCACTAAATCATAATAATTTTTGTCAAATAACTAAATCAAATACGAAATACATATTTAAATGTAATAATATATATAAATATCTCAAATTTTAAAGTATATAACAATAATTATTTTGTTGTAATTTAATTATTTTTATTTCGCAAATAATGATTAATATTTTAAAAAATATAATACTATTTTTAATTATATATTTAAGCCATAAATGTGTTAGCAATTGAAGCTTTAATTGATTGCAATAATAATTATAACATAAATATAAATAAATATATATTAAGATATAATATTATAATAGATATATTGAATAAAAACTAATTTAATTGAGTTTAACTCGAGTGGTGTCTTATGATTTGATAACTTATTATAAATAACTTGTCATCACTTGCCAGACAAATCTAAATCTAAATAACTTTCAAATCACAATAAATACGGGAATATCTCCCGAACGGTTTAATGGATTTTGATTCTGTTTTTTTTTAATTGAAGGTCTATTTTGGGATGATATAAAAAATTTAAAATTGCAACTTCTATATTAAAATTACATAATGCAAAGGTCAGTCACAGGTGACGTGTTAAAAGTCAGGTCAACTTGGTGACGGGTCTTAAATACTCTTTAATAAAGAGGATGCCCAAGTTTATAACAAAATTTAGATCATCGAAATCGGTTAATCCGTTAACATTTAATCAATTTTAACTCATGCGCACTGTTAGTAACAGACTGTTACCAAAGCGTACAATAATTTTCAATTAGCTTGGTGTCCGTTTGGAAATGTTCCTATTGTTACAAGAATTTCTAATCACCCTATATTTTTAATTAGTATAATTTTATATATAAAAAAATACTACTTAAATAAGTCAATGAACAAATTTTCAATTAGTTATTACTGATAACCAGTGTTGTTAATTTACGTAAAAATAAAACTCGAGTGTAATTTACGCGTAACGTTACGTAAAAAACGATAGCATTATGTATTTCAATTTGACTAATAAATGAGATATATCATTATTATTAGCATTGTTTTTGGGTTTATAATAACTTACCAAATATAGTTAATTAATCAAACATCTGATTAAATAATTTATTGAGTTATTTTGTGTAAATACTTGTATTTTAAAATGAATTTTTTATGAGTTTTCAAAAAATGACAGAATATGTTAGTGTAATTTACGTAAAAATAAAAACCTAGTGTAACGTTACACTCACTAACATCACTACTGATAACTAACTTTTAATTAATTACTTATATAACATAGTTAGTAATAAGTTATTACTAATAACTTACTAGAATTGCCATAACTTCCAGATTGACATCGCTAACAAAGTAACAAAGTTTAAGTGCTTTGCTTGCAATGACATTGCTTTCAATGAAAGCCTTTCATATGAATACAAATTATTTGTATTACAAACCACTGTAATCACTGTATGACCCTGGTAGTATTGTAGATAACAAATGCTTTCAAATTAAAACTAATAGTTAATTAGCAATGAATGAAGTGATGGAAGACGTGATGAGACAAGAGGACCAATTGGATCAATTGCCTACAGTTGTGGTAACGGGTATGTCATACACTATACACTGATGAGTGATGACAATACTGTTGATGACATACCTGTTTAATAGGATTCGGAATATTCCGTAACTATTCGTCAAACCCTTCGTGGGATTGTGTCCAACGATTGTCACTCAAAGACGTTACACTTATTACGCTTGAAATACCTGTCGCTTACGATGAAGTGGACAAACAGGTGGCCATCATTTGGAACCGATATAAACCAATGGTATTTGAATAGTAAAGGTTAGGTATGATTGTAGTGTATAACTGATATGAATAGTACAGTTAGTGATCCACTGCGGAGTGTCCTGTGCGGCCAAATGCATCACTTTGGAGACCAGAGCCGTATGGGAGCATCGGTTGTACGAAAAGGCCGACATTAAGGGTCAGTTGCCAGACGGCACCCGCACTACTAAACCAAGTGATGACCGCAATTGCCAGCCATTGACCGAATCTAACGATAACGACGATTGTCTCGAGTGTTCAATTGATTTGGAGGGAGTGTGTAATCAAGTGAACCAACACTTCCACAACGGGTTCATTCCAATGCCGGCCACACTGTCGGTCAACGCCGGCAGGTATGGCTCCAACATATCATATATTCAACAATTGATTGATTGCTAATCCAACTAATGATTGATTGAATAGATATTTATGTGAATATATATTCAGTTCATCGCTGAGACAGAGTAGAGAGCGGACTGTATTCATACACGTGCCTGAAGTGGGGGACAACTGTTCGCTCGATGATATGACCGCATCCCTCCAATTCACTATACAAACCATAGTTAATATGGTATTAAAGCAAAGCAAACAATCGTCTAATGATATGTAAATATTATTGCATTTTATATTTTGGTAAAATTTTAAACAAAATTATATATTAATATATAACATATTATATTAATAACAAATTCTTAAAATTGGAAAATATGTTGAAATATAAGTCAATATATAATTTGATAACACATTTATGATAGTCTCATATTTGATGACAACATTAAATATGTGTCCAAAAAATAATTAAAATTGTGATAATTTTAAAAATTCATTTTATATAAGAGTGTAGTTTTTTAGATTCAAAACAATGCAAACAAATGTTTTGCAAATTAATTTCACAGCACTTGAGGCCTATTCTTAAAGTTTAGTTTAAATCCTTAAATTTGTTTAATAAATACTGATAAACATTAATAAATACTGATTTCAACAGATTTAACAGAAATAGTTATATATTTAGTTAAATATGAATATTGAATTAAAAGTTAATATCAATAGAGATTGTAATGTAAAGTCAAACGACTGTGAAATCATTGCATTATTTTAAGAGCTCTTGTTTGAAATGAAGCAAAGAATGGTTGCAATGAAAATGAAAACATTCAATCATTTCATTGCATTTTTTTTGCATAAAAATAAATTATTACAAAAATTTCATAGAAAATGTATAAATAATAATAAATAACAATTCATAATAACCAAGTGTTTTGTGGAGTAAAATATAAATTTAAATAATAATTATAATAATATGTATATAAATATGAAAAATATTGAAAAACAATATATTTTGAGATTCAGACAGAATGACTGAATTTGAAACAAATGGTTGATATAATAAGAAGTTGTGTCCCAAACCATTGAATTCAAAAGTGGAAGTCTTGACAAAAAGAGTGTCACATAAGGATTCATTTGCCCATAGAATGCCAGACCGTGTCTTTGAGAGGTTCGTAATAATCACGTCTCAAGACTACCAGTTCTGGCAGTTTTCGCAAATGAGAGAACAGATCGGAATCAGATTCAATGATAAGTACGAGAAGGCACGAGAAGAACAACATAACCAGTAATGAGCTTAATATAGAAGTGCGGACAATAGCGTACAGTTTGGTCAGCGGTTTGTGGGCCAGAGGTCTGCAACTGTTGGCAGAACTTTTACTTTGAGAAGGAGTTGTCTTTTTGTCTAAAATATCACTCATTTGTTCGAATGGCTCATCAGAATCGGTACCATTAGAAGCCATATGAGAGGGTGATGACCGCACCTCTGGAGTCTCAAACGCCAGTGCGTGGCGTTCTTCACCGGTAGGCGTCAGATCGGGCCTCAAATCAAATTCTGTGGGCAAACTTGATGTCATAGACAAATCCCAATCTTCTTCGTCAAATGGATCCAAAGATGGCGGTAATGAGACGTTTGCATTGGCGTGAGTTTCGGGCTCGACGTGAGGGTTGTGTTCATCGCACGGCTCAGATAGGGTCGAGTAATTGAGATACGGAACCACTAAACCATTCAAACAATACAATAGTTATATGCAATCAAACGTATGGTAAGAATATGCAAACCTTTGCTGTGATAATAAGCTGTCCGATCGGGCGATTCGTGATGAGGCAACGGAGCCGTATTAGAGCGGCCGAGTGTTCGCATCGATGGCGGCGCCGATGTTATCGAATAACTTCGATGAATGTTTGTCGACACTCTGTCCACTCGTTTCATGTCTTCAATAATCTCTCTTTCAGTTCTGCCACTAATTTAATTAAATAATTAGAATAATAATAATATATTTTTTAATAATTTCAAACAATATTTGCAAAGAAAAACGAAAGCAAAGACTTAGCAAAAGAAATACCATTTATTCCGCGAAAGCGTATAGTTTTTGCTAAGAAAATGAAAACTTAAACTTATTTGTGATGGCATTTAAAGACATTTAGTCACAAACAGCTAAAGACATTCACAGAAGACATTAAAAAGCGAAACAAAGACGTGCAGAGTATGTAGAAAAGCCAAACACATACCTATATCTTAATTTGCAACTTCTGGAGAACATTCCTCCACCAGTGGTAACGAAAGGTATGTCTCGCGATGAGTTCATTGTGAAGAAATATCTTTGTTCGACAGCACATCTCCAGAGGTAGTGACACGACGACGTGTTTGGACACTTGAATCCAATCAAATGCTTTTTCTGTCCATAACAACAATGCGTTACATATTAAACAATAATAAACATTTAGTGTTTATTACATCATTGATGAGACAGTGAGCGATAAACATACGGCTCTCATATGTTATTTTCTGGAGTTCACTCCTTACGGACCAAAACACACAAAGCGTTTAGTAAATGACATTTAGTTATTAGCATATAATCCAAAATACCATTTAAAGTGATGTGTTTTACGGCTGCCTTGAAAGGCAAGTATTCCTGAATGACTGACTCCAATGTATAGTTGATTTCCCTTATGGTCTTTGACGGGATGCGGATCTATTCCATACGTTTCCAGTTGTGATGCCTTTTTCAAGAAGTTGAGTTCAGCCTCTGCGGGGGTCTGTCCTCTCAACTCATTCTTGTGAATATCCATCACTTTATCTTCTATTTTTGAGTTCTGATTCAACAATAGCTTAAACTCTGACACATAATTGTTTTGATGCTCTTCGGGATCGTAATCACCTAATTCTGCTGTTTATTACAATCAAAATAGTTATACCAATCATTCAATTCAATACTCGTTTATGGCTTACATTGGATAACAAATGCCATCAAAATGGTTGCGTCCGATGGCATGCAATACAGTCTGCCGTGAAGTAAGTCTCGTCTTAACTGTAAATACAGGAAATATCTGGTAATCTCTTCCTTCAGGAGTGACGGGTCGGCCGCATAGAACTTGACTCGAAAGCAAAACACCATCGGATTTACACCTGTCATCACATCTAACATATTATCACATCAATTGGTCTCAAGTTTATGGCATACCTTTCACTTGTTTGATGATAGATCTGGTCGGATCCAACCAATTCTGCATTCACAACAACAACATTACCATCACTTTAGACACAATCAATCAATTGCTTACCCGTTGTTTGTTTTGGTCGACAAATCGCAGTCCAAAGTAATCTCTTTCGATAAGATTAAGACTTTTGAAGACAAAGTCAAGTAAAAACTGTCCCTTATGTTCGCGCTATGGATCAGTTAATGTCATCAATATCTTACATCTAAATGTCATCATCAAAGTGTCATCGCATACCTTAAACTCTGTCTGAAGCACTTCATTGTCATCTAAGAGTCTGATACCACACTTGAACTCGCAGTTCACGTCTTTACGCGAACCAAATCTAAACATTTCAATCAATTTGTGTCTCAAATCATAATTTAAATCAAAAACTAATTACAAATATAAATATATTTTGACATTAATTTTCAAATTAGACTCAAATGAACGCCATTTTTATACCATTTGTCAAACTTTTCAAAATATAAACACAAATAAAAAGTTAAACACAAACTCGAGTCGAATAGAGGTCTCAGCAGTGAATTGCTGTCAACAAAAGTTTGTCAACAATTAACTGTCAAGTGATTGAATCAAATTCAACATTGATGTGACATTTGGGCCAAACATTTGCTTAATTGTAAGTTTATTTTATTTATTTAAATGATATGTCTCTTAGTTTATATGACAATCTAATCATTATTACTATTTTGATTGACATTTTCTCATCATTCACACTAAACTTTCAATATTTGGTTTAACAATAATATTGTTAAATTCAATGTTAAATACATTTTTAGTTTCATTTATCAGACATTACTGCCAATAAAGCAATGACAAATGACCATGGTAATTGTCATGGTCACTGTATTCAACAATCAATAGTGAAATAAATATTTTAAAAGTTAGCCATAGTTTGGCTGGACTTGAAATGATGCCAAATAGTGTTGAATGTATTGACAGAATATTCAGCACAACTTCATTGTAAATGCATTTGATTTATACAATAATTTGAAATTAATTGTAATAATGATGTAATCATATAACATTGTAATGTATAAACAAATGTTTATTAACTGGTATTCACAATGAAATACTAAAATTTTATTAAAAGCGTGTTTTAATTATTCAAATAATTGATTTGATAAAAATGTAATTACAATCCAATTACATGTATGAATGAGAAAGTATTGATATATTAAATATATTTAGTGGTAAACGGATGACAAAGTGAGTTATAATTGATTCCCTAAACAATTATTGGCTATAATTATATTTCGAGATTACTTATAGACAGTTATTGCTGTAAAGTGTATGAAATGATTATAAAATTGATGTAAAAATATATAATTCAATTAATGATTTGTAATATATTAGGCATATAATGAAATTGATCTAAAATTGGCTAAAAATTAAATAATTGCTAAAATATTTGTTAAAAAATAATAAAAAGCAAATAATTTAAGAATAAAAGGTGAGAACATTTGTCTGATCGCCTCTAATGAACATAAATGGAGGCATATTTTGGGTTAATATCTCCAACCAAGCCATATATAAAGGTGCAGAACAAGTGCCTTTCCTCGGCATCGGAAGTGTCCTTTCAAATTACAATACAATCATTATTAAGACCTATTCATACAGTTTGAAGCGTTTGTTATCAACAAAACTTACATTACTATAAGTGAAGACTTTTTAGAATAAGTGTTCAATAGATCCCGAAGTCTCATTTGACGATTATTCTGTGCCATATAACAGATAGGAATAATCAAGTTAAAATATTTTGTATCATGGTAACTTACTTTGTCTTTCAAAGCAATCAATTCATCTTCAGTGATAAGCAATTGTTCATTCATATCGTTATCGCTTTTATTGCTATCATTATTGCTTTCACTAGTACTATCTTTGAGTCTCCATTTGGCGATCAAATCTCTAAACTCTTGTTTAGTGGACTCTTGGGGTGGTTTAACAATATCTGGAATGACAATCACATCCGAGTAGTCTATTCTGAATTTACTCAGAAGTGTTGCCATATTTCTCTGTTCGGTATCCAATTCATCCTTTTTGTTGGCTAACGTAAAGACCCGAAGTTTACAACCTTTCCATTGCTTTCTTGTGCTCAACAAATATGGCAACAAAAGAGTTAGCCCTCCGTCATCGTAGAGCCACCAAACGTCTATAAATCCTTTCTGTTGTTTGTATTGAAATTGGTTGACAGCCATCAACACTTCTTTGGGTATATCCTTTGTTTCTGTTACTCCCGACGGGTTAACCGACACGTTATAAGGCTGTTGTGTACCGTCGTGTTGCCGTTGTGAACAGGGAGTCGATGGTATTGATTCACGAGAACTAAAACTACCCCCTATTTCAACACAATATTACATTTAGTTGTATTCAACAGTTTTTTAAAAACTGTAAAAACTTCTTACGATTAGATATATTCATAGCCGACAAGTGATTTCCATTTTGAGTGATATCTTCTTTGGACACATCTATGCTTACATACGAAGCATTGAGATAAGGAGCCGAAGATATCATACCATTGGCATCAATATTGTTCATTATGTCTGAAATTCTTCCGTAACGCGAATAATCCAAACCATTTGGCAAACGGATCATTACGAGAGACAAATGATTGTCAAATACAGTACTGAACACATGTATAACAATTTGGTTAAAGACTTTGACAATTAAACTATAAATACAGTTATTTGTTTAACGAAAAACCTACTGAATTGTGTTGAAATAATCAATTAAATCCTCGTCACTGTTTAGCCAATTAGTCTTCATTCCAAGCATAACAATATTTGGCCGCAATTTTCCCATACCTACCGACTGATCATTAAGACATTAATTTTACAATATCTCATATAAGTATAACATTAAAATCAATACTTGAATCATTAGCTTAACGGCTTTGGCCTGAGATTCCTCTTCTATTATATTATAAAATGCTTTAACTTTTCTATTGATTAGCCATTGATTGCATTCATCAATCAGATTGTTGCGAACTCTTTGAGACATACGATCCTAAAGAATATGACAAATAATAATTTCAATTCATATATAGATTTAATTTTAAAATTTAATTTAAACAGTTTATTACATGGACTATATGTCCGCACACTATAAGTCCAATTCCTTTTGATATACAGTTAGCAAAGTCAACAATCGGTGGCCGAAAACTCGGTTTTCCAGTCAATACTAGAATTTGAGGTCTAATTTAAATGAAAAAACAATTATTATAGTAATAATAAATGTAACCATGCACATTTAGTTGAGACCTAAAGTTTTTGACGTGATCGGGCACTAAATTTAATCTATATACAGAATGTAATGCACTCAAATAGGTCTGTGCTTGGGTGGATGAGCCCCAATTGACATCTAATAAAAGTAATAGTCATCATTGTTTTGCTTGATATGTATAATTTACAGTAATTAATACCTGGTTTTCGATATAAAATCCAAAGATAAAGTCCTAATATAATAACAAAAGTACCCAAAGCTGTTGACCAATGGGTGATAAACATAACTATAAGGCAAAGAATAGCTCCGAGAAGACTGAGCCACATATTGTAGTACTTGAAAGCGGGACGAAAACCGGGAGATTTGGCAAACGAGGCGTGAAAGCAGGAAAAGTTAATCAAACAATAAGCGGCCAAAAAGAAGTTTGATATAATGGGCGCTATTGCGTTCAGATCTCCTATAATACAACACGCAAGAGCTATACCGAAGGCTAGTATATAGCCTCTTCGCGGCTCATTGTTTTTACCAAACCCTTTGCCAAAGTATTCAATATATGGGAACAGTTTGTCTTTACAAAGTGCTTGAAATACTTTGGGAGCACTCACTAGACTGGCCAATGCGGACGATAAAGTGGCCGCGAATATACCGGCGTATATGAGTGGTCCAAATGCTGACACTAACTCCATTATTTGATAATTATTTGTTGAACCAAACTCACAAACACCGTCAACACTATTATAACTACAATTTGATACATATTTGACAAAATCTGTCGGGTGTTCGGTGACCAACAATGCGACTCCATTAGCGTCTCTAATGACTGTTGCCCCGCATATGAATAGAAATAATAAATAACTGATAGTTGTAATTGCGATGGCCAACAGTGTCCCTTTAGGTATACTCATCTGTGGATCCTATTAATAAATTTCAGATAATTATCTCATTGTTTTCATCAATTATTTATCTTCTTATTAAAAATGTATAATTTATTTATTTGTGACTTTATTTTGCAATTAAATTTAAAGTAAAAAATTTCCAAATATAATGTTAAGCATACTTTAAGATCGCCCGATATGTTAGCGCCGGCCAATATTCCTGTGGCCGCCGGGAAAAAAACGGAAAATACTGAGAAAAATGTTTCGCTTTGAAATCGGGGCATAAAGTTATCAATTATAAGTTGGCCTAAAATAATAGTAAACAATAAATATAGCAAATATAGGACATATTATAAATTGGATTGACTTACTCGACCATCCAATATAACCCTTTGATTTCTTTTCATCATTTGGAGGAATGACTGATCCGATCAAGAAGTCCGCCATTGCTGTCAATAGAATTATCAGCAAAACTATTTGAGCCTAAAATGAATGTATTTAACATTGACCATGGTCACATATTTATTCCCGTCTATACCTTAGTCTCCCATTCGGTTCCAATTAAAGCGATTGCAAGCATTGCTAATACGGCACAAGAGCTTAAAAGACGGACATCATTGAGTCCGCCATCAAATATGTAGATACCTTTATCCTAAACATACAGTCAATAGCTATTAAAAATTAGTTTAAACTATAAAATTAATAACATTTTAATACCAGAAGTAAATCTCTTAAAGCTTCTGCAAAGCCAACCGAATACATAGCTACGGCCACAGCGTTGGCCAACGCAAAGATAACACCAATGGCTCCGCCAAATTCAGGTCCTAAACACCGGCTAATCATATAATAGGTTCCGCCGCCTCTGACCTCTCCATTGGTACAAATGGCGGACATTGATATCGACGTTATAGTGGTCACTACAGTGGCCAGTATTATAACTAGAGATCCTAAACCAATGCCCGCCTGTGCCGTCACCCATGAGAGTCGCATAAATAGCATAACTCCCCATATATTGAGAAGACATCGGACCTGAGGATTGAGTTTAAATTATTGACGTTTTAAAACTAATTTAATTCAAAAAGTTTGGCGTTTTATATTACAAGAACTCCTTGAATCCAACCAAATTTGACCGCATTTTCTATCACCACTCCATCGTTGCATTTGTCCGACAATTTATTCTTCAATTATATAAATAAACATCAATTAAAAATCTATTTTCAATACCAATATTATAAACAATAGTCTATTTGTGTTTATAAATGCCTAAAAATGCAAATTAAATTATACATTTAATTTAAATTAATTAAAGAATCATTAACTGGATTAATATAATAAAGAGTCAAGGTTATAGTAATTAAATCAAACGAGATATTAAGATTACATAATAAATATAAATATCAAATTATATTTATTGTTAATATTACAATATAATGCTAATTTTTAAATAAAACAAAAAAAACAAATAAAAAATTATTATAATGCTTATAGCCTTTTAGATAATTATTATTGAATTATTATTTTTAATTTATATAACTATTAACAGTATTATTGTTAATATTTCAAAATTTTACAATTAATTGTCAAATGAAATAGTTTTCATTCAACATATTAAACAAATATTGCAAAAATGTATTGAAATATTTGTAATTTAATTTAATTTAAAAGCATTAAAAGTAACAAATTTTATTTACTTTTACTGCTATTGAATGAACAGAAATATCATTTATCTATATTTATAATCAATTGAGTGATTTGATTGTGAAATAACTATTGAAATTAAACATATTTAGTTAAATGTCATTATTATACAATCAAATAAATCAATATTTGCTTAGCTTTTGATTATAAATTTATTAACAATTATAGTGAGAAATATTTGTTTTGTATGTAATTGAAGCAAATGTTTTATGCATTAAATACAGACAAAATATAATACAAATATTTGTTATAAATTTATTTTTTTAAATAAAAAAATTATAAAAATAATGTTTGATTAGCTGTTTATTTAATAATTGAGTGCAAATCAGATATAATTAATGTAAATGTTGTGAAATATTATTTTTAGATAAATATCGATCAAAAATATTTACTTTTTTATCAAATCACTTTTTAAATACTAAATAATTATAACAACGGGAAGCACCTAATAAAAAATAAGCATGGTCATTAAATAATAATTATTAGTTTATAAATAAATAAAATATTAATTATTAAATAAATATCAAAATATCCTTTTAAGTGCCGTAACCCTAATATGGTTTTGTTAAATCATTAATAGGTTTTTTAAAATATATAATTTGAATAAATATATTAATAATAATAATATTAATTATGATCTCATTCTTATTAATGTCTTTAATAATTATATTTAATTGACTATATATTACACACCAATCATAAGCTATTTGGCATCAATTTATTATTTATTAATTTATAAATTATAATTTTTTATGCACATTATTGAAAATGTGTATAATAGAATCGGTCTAGCCCACCCAC
>JAQIWK010000255.1:0-19080 GCA_034695265.1 Dissorhina ornata | reverse complement strand
ACTTTATTGTTTTGTATTTTTTTAATACTTCAACTAACAATATAAATTTATATATACCGTATTTTTCCATATATAAGACAAGGAAAAAGTACATTTTATAAACTTTGTATTTTTTGGGTTTATAAATTTAATAGAAAACAAACTTTTAGATGATAATTATTATTCCTAATTCAATCAACTATTTATTTTAAGCAATATAATAGAAAACATTTAATTATCAATTAGATTTAAAGTGTTTTATAATTAAATGAAATTGATTAAAATTGTATGCGTGTTATACACCGAAAAATACGGTATATACCATCAAAAGTGACACAATATGTCAATACAATAAGTGTTGACAAAAGCTGTTTGTGTCGTCAAATATATAAATATATCCAATTGACAGATACATGAGATAATATACAAGAAGTTGACATATAATTTTGACATTGGTAGTTGTTTGATACCAAATCTTAATTTATTATTTGAAAACCTATACTTTTTTTCAATATGTATGTTATTAAATATGACCCAAAACTAACAAGAATATATAGTATATATTAATAATAACATTTCATAACCCGAGCATTGGTTGCTTATTATGTAAATGTATGCATAAATAACAAAACATATATTGTTTAGCAGAATATTCAATACCAAAGACTATGTTATGTAATATAAGTATTGAATATATTTATAAATTAATGAATGTTGAAGAGTATATATCGTTCAACAGTAGTCACGGAAATAGTTTTCAAGACACTGATTGTTATATAGTCTGTGAAATGCATTATTTAATATGTATTTAATATTTGACACTAAAATGACAGTGCTTTTGAAACTATTATATATAATTTACATTAGAAAAAAACTAAATGATAACAATAGTTGTTGTAACAAAGCACGTAAAATTATGGTCTATCCATATATCTTCCACTCACTTACACTAATTAACCCTAAGATACCCGTTGTTTGCAAAAACATATCTCATTAATATATGCCTTTTTTGGGTATTTATTTTTTGTGCACTTAATTCTCATTTAATAGATTGGATGATATGTTTAGGGATATGAATGTAAATGTGAATGCCGTCTATTTAACTGCCTCAAGTTGCTCTTAAATACACTTTTAATTAATTAATTACACATTTAATGTGTTTATCTATCTATAGTATAGATTTTATACTATGTATTTTACTATAGAATATATATGCTATTTATTAATTATAACTTATATATTGATTTTATTCACTAAATATAATATAAATTAATATTTAATTATAGCTATTATATTGAATTAAATATAGTTTAGACTCAGAAATTGTTTGTTGTATGAAAAATCGATTGACATAAAACAGATCTTGAATACTGTGATAATTATGAGTCAAACAGTCATTCAATATTTGTTTCCTAACACTTCAATTGTTGTTTAATACAAGAAATCAATAATAATGTAAAGAAAACTAAACTAAAAAACCATATCAAAAAACATTGAGAAAAAATACTGTAGATATGAGTGATATGGGAATCACAATGTTAAATATAATGCAATAAATTCATACATTTGTTATACACATATATTTTCTGTATATAATTTTAACGTTAAGGCAATTTTTGAACATTGCTTTGAAATTCAAAGTTTGAATACACTGTAAGGCACTGGATATAGTGATGAGGCGCACAGTAATCACAATCAAAAAATCAATTTCTATTATATTTTATATTTACTTCTCATCCCTTAAAATCAACGCTATTAATCATTTAACTATAAAACTCATCGCTTTATGTAATTTCAAATAAAACTCTGTAAACACCATGAAAAAAGCCAATTATTATAAATATAGGATGACATTTTATTAACAAAACAATTTAATTTTTTACTTGTTTTAACAGTATATTAATAATATAACAGTTAATTCTTATAATACAATAGAAATATATTTATTACTTAATTTAATATATAAAAATAATTTGTTAAATAATAAGTATTAATTTAAAATTTTAATGAATATTATCTTATTTAATGAGATTGTAAAATGTATTTTAATTGTAAAAATAAAATAATTATTATTTTAATGATTCATTAAAATACTGTTTATTAATACATTGACTATTAGTGGCCGGAATGGTAGCGCGTAATGTTGCCGGTCCTGCAGTGGTCTTTTCATTTACAATTGCCGCAATCGCCAGTCTTTTCTCAGGTTTTTAATTATAAATTTAATAAATTTTTAAAATTAAAATTAATGGTATTTTCATATTTAAAGATATTAATGGCATTATTCTTGTTTTTAAAATAATTATTGTTTTAGGCGTTTGTTATGCAGAATTTGGAGTAAGAGTACCGCACACAACCGGTTTGTTTGAATTTAAATTAAAAATTTTGAAAAAGTTTAATATTAATTTAAAAATTTTTTTTTTGAATTTAATTTAATTAACACAATAGGCTCGGCCTATATGTATAGCTATGTAACTGTGGGTGAATTTATAGCATTTGTAATTGGTTGGAATATGTAAGTTAATCTACCAGGATACTATTTTGTATGAGCCTAACCGTGCCATATAATTACAAACCTAGGGTTTTGGAGTATTTGATCGGAACGGCGGCCGGTTCTGCGGCCATATCGGCCTGTATTGACTCTCTATATGGTGGAGCCATACACCACGCTATGAAACAAACATTTGGCACATTTGTAGGCCATACGCCCGATCTTATGGCCGCTGTTATTACTATATTAATGACTATACTATTGGCCACTGGAGTAAAAAAGTCACTTATGTTTAATAATGTGTTAAATATAATAAATTTTGGCGTTTGGATCATTATTTTGTGTTCGTCAGTGTTTTATATTGATTTTGACAACTGGACTGAGCATGGTGGGTTTGTTCCGTACGGATGGTCAGGCATGTTGAACGGGGCCGCCACCTGTTTCTACGCATTCATCGGCTTCGACATCATTGCCACCACAGGTCTGTCTATCTGTCTGTCAGTCTATTCTACCAAATCGTTTAGTGTTCACTCAATTCATTCAACTCTTTTTGTGTATAACTCTTGTGATTAACAGGAGAAGAAGCTGAGAACCCGCAGCGCTCTATACCCACTGCCATCATCACTAGTCTGGCTATAGCTCTCACCGCTTATACTACTTCCGGTCAGTTTACTAAATCATTTTACTATTATTTGTTAGTGTTTTTTTTTGTTGATAAGAAAAGCCTATTTTATTTACTCCATAACATTTTTTATATCAAATAATCATTTCCCAATGGTATATAATAAATTAGTCTTAGAATTAGATTATATTTTTATAAAATATTAATTAAATAAAATACAAAGAATTTTCTTTAATTTAAAAATAAATTACAAAATTTTTTAAAACTAAGGCATTAATTTTGCTGAATTGACTATATTTTTTTGTCGGTTTTTTGGTTAGAAATAACATAAAAATTGTTATTTTCTATTAAAAAAGAAATAATTTGTCTGTCTTTTAGTTATAATGAAAATAATTTCAATTCCAGTGTAAATGGTGTTCAGTATAACAATATACAGAGACTCTGTAACAGAGCATAGCATAACATATCGTAAAATAGCTTTTAAATATCAGTTGTGATGACAAAGAATGCAAAACACAAACCATTTCTCAATTCAATTCACTATTCATCACATATTTTAACACATTTTCCGCTCCAATCCACTCATATGTGCATTAATTCATTATTTGTTTTTTAATACCATATTATTTCGTTTCATAAAACATTGAGAGAGAGAGAGAGAGATAGAGATAGAGATAGAGAGAGAGAGAGAGAGAGAGAGAGTTATTGGAAGATGTTATTGCTTATGGCATATAAAGTAATTTTATAAGATATGAGTTAAAAGCATACTTTTTTAGTCAATATATTCTTTGTCTTATACTATAACCTATAATTTAATTTATAAGATATTTAGTGTTTGGTGACAATTATTGTAGTTTTTTTGTTATTATTTTAATTTATATTTATGTTAAACAAAAAACTTAATCCATGTTTTCACGCATTGCTAACATTATTAATCCTAATTGTGTTTAAAAAAATTATTTAATGATATTAAATACAAAAAAGAAACCAATAAAGACATTTAAAAAAACAATAAAGATTATAGATGACATTACGCTTGAGACTTAAACACAAAAAAAGGATAAATACTAAATATTTAAATAATAGTAAATTTAGAAAAATAATGTAACATTAAATGCTACTTTTATAAACTTTTATATAATATAATTTATTTAGTTATTTCATTTGTTAACTGTTAAGTGAAAATACACTATAAATCATTGATATATTATTTTTTTAATAATAAATAAAAGATCATATTTTATGAATACAAATATTTGGTTTATTATACAGTGTCAACAAAATCTTATATAAATTCACACAAAAGTTTTAATTTAAATTTAAAATTTTACTCAATATTGACACTTGTACTTTTATTTATTTATTTTTTAAATATATATTATATAATAAGTATTGACATTTTAATGCATAATATAAATATATTTTATTAAATATTGTGATTATAATAACGTATTACACTGCTTACACTTTTAAAATTAATATGTTAGACTATTCCTACATATTAAAAATATAAATTTAGCCAAGATATTTATTAGCTTATACTTATTAATTTAACATAATTTTTAATTAAAATTAATATATATTCTTATAATTTATAGATTATATTACACAAGTTATATGTTTATATATTCTGCACATATTATGTACAGAATACTTGTATATTTTATATAATAATGTTTACATTAATTGTGAATAAATTATTAAAGATAGTAAATATTTTCAATTAATTGTCTAATATTAGTTAAATAAGTTTGAATTGAGTTTTAAATTAGATTATATCCGGAAATAAAAACTATACAATTTACATATTGAATACATTAAAAATTTAAATGTCTATTAAATTTTGTAATTTAATATTTTGTAAAGTGAGCCCTTAAAACATAGTTTTAAAATAATTTATAATCAATACATAATAACCGTTATTATTATTAATATAATACAATATCTTTCAGTATATTAACTAGTATATTCTAGTTGACTTAAGAATATTTTAAATTAAAATTTTAAAACATATTTTTATTCACAAAATTTATGATTTAATATAAGCCAATAAATTAATATCAAGCTAGACAATGAAGATAGTTTGAGCAATTTTTTAAAATTTAAATTTTTAACCAAAAAATGTCTAAAATTTAACAAAATATTTTATTTTCATAGTGTATTATATATTTTGTAATTTAATTACTATTACTTTCTATGTTAAACCAATCGATCAAATTGGTTAGATGCAATTTGTTATCATACAATACCCTGATGATAATACTACCATGTTTTACATTAATGTTAGATGACATTTTACTACAGTATATATTAATTGATTATTTATTTATTCTGCTAAAAAACTTTGTTGACTGGGAATTAAAATCAAATAAAAAATATAACTTAATTTTTATTTCAAACAAAATTTCCACTTGGTTAACTTAATGCATTCAAATCATAATAATTGCTAGTTATTGTCCAAATATACAAAAGCACTTTACATTCAAATGTAATTACATTAATACATTCATACATTTAATATTATAATGAAATCAATTTATATTCAAACAAATTCTTACTACAATTATTACAATTACTTGATTAGCCATTTAAACAAATTTATTGGTATATATTTAGCAATAATTATTGTTATCTGTATAATCCGTATTGTTGTAGTAATTAAAGCATTGAATACTTAATGATAGGCTTAATCGTAACATTGATGGTGCCATATGACCAGATAGATCCCGATTCAGCACTGGTCGAAATGTTTGCACAAAACGGTGCCAATAATTTGAAAACTATAGTCGCTTTTGGAGCACTTGCAGGTCTCGTATAGAAATACATTATCTTTAATACATACTTACAATCTAACAAATTGTGATTGTATTTAATAGGATTGTCAGTTTCAATGTTGGGTTCAATGGTAAGCAATTGCAACAATAATGACACAACTGTATCCAGATATGTACATAACAAATATATGTTGCTTATAGTTCCCAATGCCAAGAGTGGTGTACGCGATGGCAAAAGATGGTTTGGTATTCAGAGAATTAGCACAAATCTCGAGCCTAACTAATACTCCACTTAAAGCCACATTAATAATGGGAGGGTTTACGGCATTTATCTCATTTATTATGTCTCTGGAAGTACTGGTCGAGATGATGTCAATCGGAACTCTTATGGCATATACTCTTGTAAATATAAAATATACAATTCTAACCTTTGGTTACTTTTTAATCACTTTTAAAACAAATAAATTATTGACATAATAGGTATCAACTTGTGTTTTATTATTGCGTTATCAGCCAACAAAAACCAATTTAGTGGATCTATTGCCGCAATCGATTAGGTCTGCGTGTCCGACACCTATCAAAGAAGTGCCGCCACAGCTATGTTCAGCTCCTTCTGGACCCCACTTCACGCCATTCATCACTAATAAAGAGCAACGAATTCATACCAAACGAACCAATCGATGCGATTCATCCGAAAGCGATGAAACGGATCCCAATTGTTTCCGCCAGGAAAGCAAAGACGACGAGTTCTTAGTGCCCGGAAATGCAGGCTTTCATTACGGATCAGTCCCGTATCAACACGGAGGCAGTAGTGGCAGAAGGTTTTACCATTCATTTACTTGACTACACTTTTATATAAACAATTGTATCATTTGTATGGTTCAGGTCAGGCCTTCTCGATAAATATGAAAAACTATGTATGTATTTATTTCCCTACGGATGGAAAGTTCACGGACCTGCTTCGGATGAGACAGGTCTTCATGTAGTTAAACTGGTGGGCGTTATGTATGTTCTTGTAATAATATTTGATGTAATGATGGCTTATTATATCAATTATCTCGATTGGGACAATCGTCTTATTGTCTTATTCTTTGGAGCTATTTTTATAGCCATTGTTGGCTGTATTCTCGCCATTTCCAGACAGCCACAGATCAGGTAAAAACTCTACATTTATTTTTGTTAATTAATATATAACTGATTATTGTTTTGAAACTTAAGGTGCGATTTGAAGTTCAAAGCGCCGGGAGTGCCGTTCGTGCCTGCGATTGCCATTATTATCAATATTTATCTGATACTAAGGCTATCGATCTTGACATTAGTCCGATTCACGGTTTGGATGAGTGTTGGTAAGGCTTATACATGTAATTATTGTTCAGTTACTAACTAATTGTCTAAATATTCAGGACTTGCGATGTACTTCTGTTATGGTATTAAAAATAGTTCACTGGAAGAAGCGGTCAATACAGAGATGAAAGACGCCCAACAAATAGAGCTAACAATTCCTCAAAATAGAGTCAAACAGTCTTCGCGGCCAACAAGTGATGCAATTAGTAGACCCAATGGTTTTGGTGGTACGCTATCGTCGTCTGGTGTCTCGTATGATGATTGGCATACATTTGACTAATCAAATACAATACAATACTTCCATTCCTATCGATGAATGTCTTGATAATCTAAATAATTGTTTGCATTCAATGGCTATTTCGCTGTAATGCTTGTCATTCACCCAATACTGAGGACAGGCTGTGATATTCAGTGTTTTCTTTTCGATGTGATATCAATATTAATATTAATATCAATATATTATATCATTACTTATAATCACATATAAAAAACAACGTTATATTATATTACATTACAATATATTGTATATTATAATAAATATATAAAACTTTATTTAAAACAACGAATTTTCTATTAAAAAATATAACAAATACTCTTCCCTTTGGGCTCTACTTTCAAAACTAATGTTTCAATCAAATCAAACAATATTTATCACATAAATGTGTTTTTAAATTAAATATAACCTTAAATTCAATTTTTAAATTCATTTTGACTATTATTATCACTATTTGTATCATTCATTTGCTTCATCTTTTGGATCTCTTTATCCAAATTCATTAGAATCTGTTGTTTTCGAAGAATGGGAACAATTGTATTGTATTTGTTGATCATTTTATTCAAATCTTTAACTTTTTCATCTAATAATTGTTTGACAAACAAAATGTTATCTAAGTTTGAGCTATTTTTTAGTGAAATCAGTTCTGTTTTGATATGATCTTTAAGATGTCTAATCTCTTTTTCAAGAAGAACCCATTCGGGAACAAAACCATTGTTTATAAGGATTTCATTCAATTTAAAAGTAGTTGAATCCATATATGGATATTCGGGTCGACTTTTTAATGGCTTTCCATAACCGGACAGATTATCAAAGTCTCCCTTTGCCATCGATTCTTGGATCATATCTTCCACCAATCGATCAAATCCTTGTTTAACTTTACCCTCGCGTTGAAGCCTTGAGTTCTTCGCGCAAATTAAATCCCTTTCAGACAAATGAGTGTTTGATTTGATTTTATTGATTTGAAACTCATTCACACGATCTGTAGCTTTCATTAGTCGATGCTTTCGGTAATATTTGTCTCTCTCCGCGTGAGTCCCACTCCCGACCCCATCCATCGTCAGGTACTGTCTGTGTTGAGACAATATGTGTTTGTCTTCATCCCCTTCTTCCTCATCACCGGCTTTCACACCATTCAACTCATCATTATTTTGGATGTCTTTAGCCCTTAAATAGTCTTTAAGTCGATTGTAAGCGCTCTGAATGGTGTCAAACTCGTCACCACTGGTGTCCTGTTTGTGGTCACCAGTCAGGTCGGGATGAGTTCGCCGACAACTCTCTAAATAACCATTTCTTAACTCATTGTCATTGAAATCATACGATATCTTCAATATATCGCAACATTTCTGTTAAAAATGTGTAATAAATCTATTACTTCAGCAGTAAATCATTGATAATAAATGGCAATCAATAAGTGGTAAGTTAGAGATCATCTCTTAATCAAATTAAACTAAACATTCATTTACTTTAATTTCATCCAAAGAGTCACTCGAACTGATCCCTTTCGAGACATATCTCAATGTGAGTACACTTTTAAGACAATTATTGTAATTACTGGACACGAGATGAGTTAGAAGTAACCTCTTGGGCCACATTGTCATCAGTTTATGCAATCATTTTATGAATCATTTTGTAAATAAAGTTTTGATTGAATTTCAAAACAAATGTCAAACAAATGTAAACAAAAAACGAGTGTTTGTGTCATAAATGCTATGAAAATCATTCAGTAATGGTATTGAATGAGTGGCTAATTGTATGACAAAAGCTTGTGTTTGTTGTGATTGACAACTATTTGTGACAAATAATTTATCACATCTTGGATGTGATATTCAGATGAATGGGTTGACCGCATATCCAGACAATGAGACCGATGGCAGTGTTGTTGACACCCATTGGCACCAAACGCTTGTTAACAGCTTTTATTGGTTTGATATTAGCGTTCATTGCATTGACTTTCGGTAAGTGTTTTGTTGCCATCAAATGGACAATTGATTTCAATTATAACACATACTCTCTGTTTGATCCCAAAGTGACCTTTAATTACATGAATAGCAGCACTGAATATCACATAAGTCGGACGATTGTTGATAATAATTACTGGTCTAAAACGTTGGATGTGTTTGACAGGTCATCCAATCGGGTGCCGAGAGTGCAGTCCTATTGTAATCCGTTTACTACAATAGAGTTCAACGAAGAGCTGTTCAATATATCTGCTGTGATCTCTCATCTAAGTCTATGTCAGGTGTCTGTCCTTATCAGACATGGAGATCGTGGACCACTTCGTCCCGTGAGAAATATGTCGACAATCAATTGTGATCCGTTTGTGGCATTCAAGTCAACACATTATCATAATTTGTTTAAGAGTTTTGTCGTTCAAACTAAAGACAAAATTAAACATTTGTCTAAAGTCTATGCAAAGTCTCCCAAATGGTGGTGTGAATTAGGAGGACTCACTAAATATGGTAGTGTCCAGCACTTGACTTTGGGATCACTTATGGCCCAAACATATGCCCATCAATTGGGTTTGAAGTCCAACCAAATGAAAGTCTATTCAACGCCATACTCTCGCACATATCAGAGCGCTATGGCATTTGTTTACGGCTTTCTCAGACCTAAATCAGTGGTTGATTTCAATACTTTTCCACAAATTACTACTACTTTTGGCACTTATTTCTGTAGTACTACTGAATATTGTCTGAAAAAATGTAAAAAATTAGATTTTTTACATAAAGCACTGAATGATAATAAGAAACAGATATTGGCATCACATCCGGCAGTCATTAAACTTTTATCTAATTTAAAGTCAATTATAGCTCACAATATAAACGAAAGTTATTTATTTGAATCGCCGATCGCACTGTTTGATGGTTTGATGGCATACATGTGTCATAACAGCGCTCTTCCGTGTAATGAAAACAAGTGTATAACCATTGAAGACGTGAAAGAATTGATTTCATACATTGAATATCATGGCAAACAATTAGCCGTTTCTGAAGTGTTTAAGCACTTAAATTGGCTTAAAATATACGGATTCCTAAACAATTTGATTCAAAACATTAATCAAAAGCGAGACAAACATAAGTTTATACTGTATTCGGGTCACGACATAACCATTGTTGCGCTCAACTCTGCCCTCGACTTCTTCGACGGCAATCTTCCTCCCTATGCTTCGCGAGTCATATTCGAGACATATAGACACCAATTAACAGATGATCTCTATTTAAGAATTATATTCAATGGCAAAGATGTGACCCGTTTTACCGAAATTTGTAAACTTAATCCATCAAAATGTCAAACACTTAGTACTCAATCGAAAATACATTTAATTAATTTTAACGATTTTATTACTTTTATATTATTTAAATTTAAGTCATTTACACAAACATCTGTTTACCAAAATGCTTGTGATGTTTAGCTGTTAATTAATTAATTTATAATTTTATATTTACTATTTATAAATATATACAGTCAATAATTAAAATATACTCAAGATAAATGTCTAAAATAAAAAGTATGAGTTTTTTTTAAATAAAATTAAATAACTTTAGACATTGATTTACGAAAATTAATTAAAATTTTATGATAATTGGGATCCGAATCGATGTCAACCAAAATATCTTCGTTTGTATTGTTGGAAGTGTTGAGATCTTTCTGAAAGTCATTTTGCGAGTAATGACAATAACTTTTAATGTTTGATATGTTTTTTGGTTTATTGTTTGGAAGCAATAGTGGACAGGGAAGCAGTTCCTTCATTATACTGTGATGTATAACAAGTGATTCAATACTTTGAAACTCTTTTGCAAAGCCCTATAAAAGTTATTATAAGTATTAAAGTTTGTAAATATGAGTTTCATAAAATTTTTGTGTCAAACATACCTTAATCTTGAAAGTGTGTCTCTCAGTCATGACAATCAAATAGTGGGCGATTCCAGTCAAGTGATAATCATTGGGAACCTTTAAAGTCAATGCAAAACAATTGGGTTGAGTGGTTGAACGCCTGACCATAAACGAGCCAACGGGACAATTGCTAAGCATTTGGATGGCATTGTCCCGATGGGTCGACCCATGAAACCATTGCTTGCTTTCAATGTCGTACTCATAGAGTTCATCACTTCTTAGATAAAGTGGAGATAACTCTAACGACTGGCGATTGGACTCAATGTTTGGTGAGTTATTGTAATCATTTTGATTGTGCGATAAACCCATTGAATACAACTGATTGTCGTTAATCATCACTCGATCCATGAGTTGCATCGAAACCAGTCCTTCGCCACTATTGATGAAACTGACTGCTGGTGTGACTGATGTTTGCAAATGAAAGCATTCAGTCATAGAGTTGTGATGACTTTGATTGTATATCGTAGAGGTTTGTTGAGATCGCATCACAAGACATACATTGTTTAAAGAGTTGGAACCGTTTGAACACTTGAGCCCATCTTTTCCTCGCCTGGATTTATGTCTGGAAAAGATGTGATTCAAAAACTTGATGGTAGAGTTGGATACACTTTGACTCAGATGAAGATCTGGAACTCGGAATGAAGTGTCCGTTAACTTTTGAAGCATTGGTAGCGAATTCATTGTCTCATCAAATATTAGCGTCAAATCAATGAAATGTTATATATTTTGAAGACTTATTTTTGAAGTGAAATATAAGAGAAGACAATGCGATGACATCCGGTGCAAGTCGTTCAACAACTTTTCACTTCGTGTGGAGTCAACTTCAAACTGGCTTTTAAGAGCACCTGTACTACTGGCTAAGTATTATCCACTATAAAGTATATACTACTTATACTACTCCTCTTTACCACATATCGTGTTGACTGTTGAGCACTAATAGGGCAGAGGAATGCAGGTATCCTAAGGAATGCTTAGGTATGCCACACATACACCACATTCCTTACCTCAATCACCACAAACAACCGGAAAGAAAATGCATTTCTTTTATATATGAATCTCTCTTAATAACCAAACGACTACTGAAAATATAATATATTCTAAATATACATTACAATTACAATTAGTTTGACTTTTGTTTGAATTATATTCAAACTAAACAATAAATTAAATAATAATTAAATTGTTTAAAATTTATTCAAAATATTTCAGCATACTATTCAGTGAATAGTATTCACCATCGCTCTACTGAAAAGGAAAACCCCCGCCTTCACAGTGCTTTAAGTTCATTCCTTTCCTTTAGCCTTTCCTTTACTAATTTCATTCCTGCTTTCCAAATACAACGTTACGCATAAATGTTGAATTGACTAAAACCTAATCCTTTATACATTATAATTAGATATATTGTGACCAAATACCATCACGATCATAGTATTATTATCAAATCAAATTATTATTATTAGTTTTAAATTAATTACAATTTATATTATTTAAATTTGTTTTATATTGTGACGAAACTTAGTTTGAGCACATCAACGAGATTAACAACTAAATTAACAACATTATACAAATTAACAACTAAATTAACAACATTATACAAATTAACAACTAAATTAACTAACTTATCTACTAAATTAACAAAAGTATAAATTAATTTAACAAATTATTGACTAAATTATCTATATAATTAAACAAAATTCATAAATATAAAATATATTACATATTTTGTATTGAATTTGCACACTTAAGTTATTGTATCGAGGTTCATTGCATTAGTATCGTTAAAACATTATAGTTGCACGCCAACAAAAGTATCAATAAAGCTGTAGTCATTTGTTTAGCTTTCATCAATTGTTATTATAAGTATAATTAGAACATTTGTATAAATATTCGGCAAAAGGTCATTCGAAAATATGTATTAAATGATATAAAAGCAAGTAATTAAGATACGAGTTTGCATACTTTGTATAAAAATAACTAACCTCATTAGAATTGTTAATATATTTGTTAATTTGGTTAATTTTGTTGTTAATTTGGTTAATTTTGTTGTTAGTTTGGTTAATTTAGTTATTAATTTGGTTAATTTTGTTGTTAACTTGGTTAATTTAGTTATTAATTTGGTAAATTTTGTTGTAAATTTGGTAAATTTTGTTATTGATTGTTAATTTTGTTGTTAATTTGGTAAATTTAGTTATTAATTTGCAGTTTTTTCTATCTCTTCCACCAAGGGAAGGGTACACTGCAAGTAACTATATATCATAACACTTCATATCTTAACAGATTTAAAAATATTCATAAATATATTGCTAACTGTTTAGTGAGGTGGGTCAAATAAAAATTATATATATAAATCTCTCACACACTAATAGTCAATCTTACTAATAATCTCTCTCTGACTCTTTCTCTCTCTCTATGTAATGAAAAATAATTTATTCAAAACAAAATATTTGTCAATAAATGTGTACAAATATGTCACGCTATTCAAGTATATTTTTTAAAACAAAAACTATTTGTATAGTTTCTTACAATAAGTATGTAGCATTTTATTTAGGACCCTGGCATTGTATGTTAATTTGGATAATTTAGTTATTTTATATATTAATTTAGTTAATTTGATTATTAATGTTTATTTCTACTATGAAAGATTAAATAATTAATAATTTAACATTAACTATATAGTTGGTACCTATTTAGTGCCATGATGAGATCCACTACTTCTATAAAGCCTGTTGGAAGACTCAACTCTAGCGCTTGCATATCACCAGTCAAAGCGCTTAAAATCCAACATCCGTCACAATATAAATTATTGCCTCTTACTCTAACCTAACTTTACTAATGCGTAACGTTGTATTTGAGAAGTAGGTAGAGCTATGGTATTCACTGTAAGAGTGAATAAACTCTTATATAGCTACCAATGGACCATTGACAATGGTAGCTTACCATACACAGTAACTTGTTAATAGTTACTATACATTTTGGTTTTTAAAATTATAATTCTAAATTTTTAAAAATATTTTTAATTGATAGTTAGAAATGTTTAATTTCAAAATATATAATAAACAGCATTATAACTTTTAAGTATAAATTTATAATTTATCAAATTACAAATCTCGGAAATTTGATATTAAAAAATATTGGATACAAAATTTGTATTATTTAATATTAATTACTATAAGCATCGGCTTAAATGAACAAACAATAGTTATAAACAGATTAAATATATTTTAAATATTATATAAAATTACAACCAACTGTTAAGGTATATAGATTTATTTTATTTAATATTTATAAAAGTGGATAAATTATAAAATTATCAAAACTTAAACACAATTTTAATTATCAAATCAAACAATTAAACAATAATATGATGAGTGAATGTAATGAGTGAACCAATGAATAAGTGGTTTGGTTTAGTGAATGGATCGGTGTTTGACCGAATGGAAGAACCAATCAAGTTTGGTAGACCAGGCGCCCCCGTGTGCCTCATCCAGTCGGGTTTCAAAATATTTGAGCGCCTCCTCGTTGCTCTTCTCCACCTGTAAAGTCTGTCGCAAATAACTTATGTCTTCCATTGACTGCAACTCTGGAATACCAGTCGACAACATCATTGTGAAGAGTGCTATCAATATATTGGCGTTTTCATGCAATGCCAGATATGCCTTACCACACAACTGCTGAAAACTATTCATAAATAAATCATTTACTTTATTCTATGTTTTACTTATAAAACTATCTCTTAATATACAACTTACGCTTCAAACTCTTTACTTTTAAGTGGATTTTCGGATCCCTTAGAGATTACTTGAAGGAAGTCATAAGTCAACACAAATGGCACCCTTTCGCGATTAATGCCAAACTTCTTCTTAAAGTGGCCCAAGAAGTGTCCAAAATCTATGTGAAATATCTGTCCGTCTTCGGTAATCATAATGTTATCGGGATTTCTGTCTCCGATGCCAAGTATGAAAGTGGCCACACAATAGCCGGCGCACGACTTTGTAAAGTTGTCGACAGCATTGGTATACTTGTCTTTGTTGTGCTCTTTAATCCATTTGTGGAGTTGACTCGAATCCACCTGAAGAGCTGCCATACGACCGCCGCTGCGTTGAATATTCATAACAGTCTTGGCATTCCTCACCACTTCAATCATTCCCACCTGTTTTCCAGTGGCCAGACATGTGTACGGAAGCATCTTTAAGTCCAGTTTTTCGCGACGCCATATCAAGTCTATTATGCGAATCACTTGCAGAGTCAACATGTCTTGCCTCAAGTCATCGCCATTTTTAAAGATAATGGCATTTGTTGGACAAGAGATGTGCGCCATTGGGTCAGGATTTGACCAAACGAGCCAAAGAGGCCGTTTGGCTGAATCCATGATACGGCACTCGTCGACCATTATGTCTCCTAAAACTAGACTTTTGTTTAAAGGATTAGGCAATTGTTGGAGCGCTTCCAGATAGTCAGCCTGTCGTATATAATTGGATAGAAAACGGATTCTGTCTTTCTGTGTCTCGTCTTTACGTTCTTTCAATACATCCGTCAGTTTCTCGAGCTTTTCGAGAGCCGCCACTTGTCTTACATATGAATGCAATGTATCGAAAGGCAAACCACGACAATAGGCCTCTAATAATATACCACAACGTAATGAATGCAAGGGTTCATACATTTCAGACTTTAAGTGCCAAAAGAAAAAGTGACCGATTCTTTGATTCTTCAAAGACCGACCCAACAAGAAGTTTGAGAGTTCATTGTCATAATAAGGCTCTTTCTTCAGCACTTGAACTAATTGTAGCAAATATTGCAACAAATGGTCGTCTGAAAGGCCTTCGTCTAGCCATTTGACAGCGTATGACCTAACTTTCAAATCAGCGTATTTACAGTCCAACAACTCTAAGGCAGTCTCCACTCTAATAGTGGGCCAACTCTTGAGCAATAGGTAAAGCTGCGAGACTTCATCCCTAGTATTCCATTTGATTGCATCCAACAATTTAGGCAAAGAGTATGGTATCGTTGATAATGTCAACCGATATTTCCATAAAAAGTCTTTTTCCTGTTCCGATAGTTCGGACAACGGATCCCTCCGTAGAATATCATTCAATTGAGTGATCACTTCTTCGGTAGCAATGGAATCCTGGCTATCATAACGAGAACTAATTTGAGAATTGATTGAACCGTTGGATTCATTCTTCGGCGGATTATTCTTTATAAAAACGGCGTAATCTTCGATATAAGGATCGGGTGGGAAGACAACTGGAAGCGAAAACCTATCAAACTCTATCTGCAAACACGACGAGTCATTGTTAGGATTGGAGCCAATCATTCCTAAAGGGTTAAGCAAATTATCGTATCCTTTAGGCATTGGCCATAAATTTATATTAATTTTGTCGCTTAAGAGTCGACTTTTGAAGTCAAATAACTGCATATTTGCAAAAGCGATGGCGTAGTGCTCTTGACTGCGCTTTCTGTAAGTGACAGCACAGATAGATAAGCAGAGTCTGGCACTTCGAGGTATGTCTGGGATATAGAGATCGAATTCAAGCATTTCGTTCCAACGAGGGTTCTGCGGGACCACCCGTTCAGTCACTTTTTCTTCGCACAGGGCTTCTGCCCCGTGATATATGCCTGCCTTCACGTAAATGGCGTCCACATCACGTACGTTGACATAAGTGGCCAAAACAACACGAATACGGAACAGACTTTCCACTTTCCAGAGTGTCATCAGTTGATTGTTATACAAACTATTGCATACTTCACTTGTTTGGGAACCAATGCTTAGAGAACCGATTCGTTTCATGAAAGATGTCATCAGAAATGAACTTTTGGGGACTTTTTCGTGAACATTGTTTTCATCGACTAAAAGCAATTTCGGTACTTTTGCTTGCGATATACAAGACCGGATGTGCTGCACATAAATGAGACAATTAGTAAATATAAGTAATAAATAAGTGGTCAATGAGTGTTCAACATACAGTGTATTGATACAATGGATGATTGCCTAAGAGGTACTGTTCATATCCACATATTTTAATGACATATTTATCTCGATTTTGTTGAATGAATTGTTCGCTTAAGACATCAGACTTATTGTAAACTAATTTGAGAATATGAGTGATGAGGTCAACGCATAAGTAGTTTGGATTCACTTGCAAGACATGGGATTCATTGGTTTGATCGTTAAAAGTGGTCCAAACATTCAATTCTATAAACTCTTTTGTTTGGATGTCGTTAGCGATGGTTTCATCCAATTCTGGGGGAAAAGTATACAATATTTTCTGCCGAAGAGGTAGTGATTCCCTATCGTCGACAATACGGCGACAAACAGATTGAATATTTCGGCGAAACTCAACGACTTCTGGATCTTTAATTGAATCCATTTCTCGAATGGGTTTCCCAATGGCTAGACTGATCTCCGACGACAATATCTCATCTTCTTTGTTGCCTTCGGGTTCAATGAGTTTGAGGATGGGCTCAAACAATCGCAAATCACACAGTCGTCGGCTCTCATCGTAAAACTCTTGCACTTTTGAGTCCTGAGTGACCGAAATGAAGATATATCCGTTCATATCATTCAACACTCGGTATAAGATATTCTTCTTGGCTTCGGTCCACACATCGCTCTTAATTGTCTCTAAAGTCGACTCTCTATTAGCCATCACTTCAATCAACAGTCCGTTAGGCATCAGGACATCAATGGTCAGTGAGTTGGGCATCAAATGTCTGCCCCATAGCTCATCGGCCGTCGGCACAGGTATGGGAGGCATTGTGACCAATGTATTGACACAATCACATCAATACCATCTGATTGTCTTCTATCACCTCAACTCACCATTCATTCAATCGATTCAATCAATTCATATTGTTTTCAACACAATTCACCTCAAAGTCAACGTAATATCAATTGAAATGTGATAACAATTGACGTCATTATAGATGTAAACAAGTCTTCAATGCACTCAACACTGACTGACAGTGGCTTCTCATCGCTCCTTCACATCACTACTGCTTTTGAAAGCCTTTCCATAGCTTTCCATAACATTTGGACGACTTGTTTGGAAACTTTTCAAATCAGCTTTTATAGCATATATTATGGGTTTGAATGATTAATTAATTGAATTGTGTTCAATTGGATCAACTTGGATGATATTTAAGTTTGCAAATAATAAAGTAGCAGGTATAGCTTTAAAACCTAGGTCAGATTTGCCAATGATTGTAATTTTGACTTTTGACACTTTTTCATGAAATAAGGTTTCATGATATACTAAATTACTAATAATATTAGTCTAATACTAGCATTACCTGGTGGAATAAATTAACTTATTTGATTCAATTACTTTTAAATCACTACTAAATTCACCTTAAGTGTCGCTCCGCTCCCAAGGCGCTTACCTAACCCACCAAACCTAACAAATATAATATAGCAACCATTTTTAACTAATTTGTTTTAAACTTAACTCAACAAAATTTAAATCAAATCTCTCTCTCTCTCTCCTTCCCTCCTTCCTTCCCTCCCTCTCTCTCCCCCTCCGACCCGTTATCCGATTTATTAATTCCCGACCCAACCCGTCAACTAAACTTAATTAAACCTAAACTTAAATAATAATAGATATAAACTGAAATTAATATAGACCCACAGCTCGCGAATACAACAATTCAATTAAAAATAAAATATTAACGGTTTTTTGATAAAATAAAATAAAAATTAATTAAT
>JAQIWK010000254.1:0-19108 GCA_034695265.1 Dissorhina ornata | reverse complement strand
GTCCTTATAATAGTATTACTACTTTTTTTTATATCGACTAATGACTAGTTATTAAATTATTATTATTATTATTATTAAAGCAATCAATATTGCATTAATTTCCAAGCAACTCATTATTTTTTATATATAAATAATATTTTAAAATACATTTTGATTTAATTATTTTAATATAACTTTTTTTGATTTCAAATTAAAAAATACTAATTTAAAAAATTATTTGAAAATTAAAATAATGTTTTTAATTAAATGATACTAAACTCAAGTGGGTTGCGAGTAAATCTCATTTAATATACTGTTTAACAGTTATTGTGATAAAAAAGAAGATTTGTTTGACTTGTTTTTGGTGTTAAGACGAGAGTTTTGAATGCAAGACATTAGTCTATGAAATGGTATTAAATTAATGATCACTTATTGTATGATAAAAATTCTTATTATTAGCACTCATTTGTGTAGAAAATTGTGAATATATTACTCATTAATTATAACCAAAAGCTATAAATATTGCAAAATTATCTCAAATGTGTCATAATTTTTGATAGAAAAATGCAATAATAACTCATAAATCACAATCTCATACCCAAAAAACAAACAGCACCTGAGATGCAATAAACTGATCTGTATATACAGAATATTATAACATATAAATCGATTAATATAATGAACATTTAGTTTATTGTTTTTAAACATGATTTTTTTAAGTGTTAATTTTAAAAAATAAATTACAATGAACACATTTCTTTCAAATAAATGTTATTTAAATAATGATTAATAAATGCTTTTTGATTTTCAAAATGTATAATAGTATTCACAAAATATTTTTTGCGATTATAAATATATGATATGTTATTGACATTTAAAATAATAATTATTGTTAAACAATATTATAAATACTTAAAAGTTTAATTAAAAAAGACTAGTTATCATATAAAATATGATAAAACTTATATAAAAAATGCTTATTATTTAGATTTTTTAATCTCTCCATCGCTTGATTCACTTGCACTGTTAGACCCGCTACTACTTAACGGCGGTTCAATACCGGTGGTGACGGTTATGGTTACGTTTCGGTTAATACTAAACGCCGGATAAAAGACGCCTTTGAAGTCATTGAAGGCGATGCCGGCCTGTTGTTCATCATTGACATAGAAAGACAACTC
This sequence comes from Dissorhina ornata, assembly GCA_034695265.1. Classification (NCBI taxonomy): domain Eukaryota; kingdom Metazoa; phylum Arthropoda; class Arachnida; order Sarcoptiformes; family Oppiidae; genus Dissorhina; species Dissorhina ornata. The sequence goes on along the minus strand of JAQIWK010000254.1, from coordinate 17,951 downwards.
ATGCCTTTCCATATTGAGAAGTACTCCGATGACACTCGACCTATCAATGCCGCCATCGCATCGACGGTCGTGTCGGTCACAATGCAAAAACCAAGACCTTTTATTATCGATATACATACTCCAACCCAACGAGTCTTTGCCTGTAATTAATCAAATAAAATGAAGATAATCATAACGAAAAGACAAGATAGTAATTGTTTGTAGAATATTCTGTAGGAATAATAAACAAGATGTTTAAAAGTGATAGTAAAAGTACCAAGCATTTTATCTTTGGATACGTCGGCCCGAGCGATACCCAACGCGATGTCAGCATTGTTTAGATATCTATCGACGTTAACCTCCCAATAGTGAACTCCTCGTGAAAATGCCATATTAGCCAAAACGACTCTGTGTTCATAGCTATCGCACGTAAACGTCTGGCTCTCGTTAGTGATGATTATATCGGAATGGGCTGACAGCGGATCCAATGCAAACCAGGCAACTAAATGGTGCAGTCAATGGATCAGTATTTCATTGAATTGCCCAAAAAATATGTTCAATACGTGCTTACCGTCTGCCGTCTGAAGAGATATGACATCACTATAGACACCCTCACCGCTGCTGTTATAAGCCTTTACTCGAACTCTATATATAGAGTTGAAGTGAAGTCCATCGACAGTACAAATGGTTTCTTTACCGCAATATACTTCCTGTAAAACAAACACAAGTTTTTGTTATTTTAATTTCACATCAAATATTATCATTACATTAGAGTTGCATTCAATTGTACTAAAAAAACATTTATAATTTAAAATATGAAATGACATCAAAACTAAAGTCAATATTTAGAAAAGTGATGAATGACTGGTGAGAGAGTTAGATAGATAAGAGAGAGAGAGAGAGAGAGAGAGAGAGAGAGAAACTTTAATTTTGATAATTAAACTGAACTTTTTGTTATTGCTTTAATCATTATTTTATGATTTAATCAAATTTATTGAAATACTTTTCTAATTCAAAAAATTGTTTTCAATTAATTGAGTGATAAATGTATTAATCATAAAATTTATCGAAGAATTTGTTAATAATGGCTAAAAGAAGTACCAGAATAACTGAGTCTCTCTCTCTCTCTCTCTCTCTCTCTCTCTCTCTCTCTGTGTGTGTGTGTGTCTTATGTTTGACTGCAATTATTGTCTTTGACTTTATAAGTAAAAATTCTCATTGCATAACAAATTGCAAATAAAATACAATTAATTTCAAAACAATTTGCAAAATTTTATGCATTACAACAACAACAGTAAAGACCAAAATCATCGCAATGTCAGCGTATATTGTATTTTGTCGTCAATTAATTATTTCAGTTACTCTCTCCTAAAGACAACAATAAATATATTATAGTATTTTCTTATATATAACGTTAATCACAGAAAATTTCTCTTTCTCTCTAAACCATTACTAGAGACAAATAAAAGCATTTTCACAATCTTTTAAAGTTTTTTTTGTGTAGCGCTTGAATTGGATTTATATTAAAATTAATGCAATTTTATATGTTATGAAAATAAATGGGAGGATATATTTGTGTGTCGACTCAATTTGGTTTGAGATGAGAGGCACAAAGAAATAGATCCCAAAGGTATATACAACCGAAATATAATATCTTCGGTGTCTTATCTGTTTGAATGTCAAAGCAATTTGAATTTTAAATTAAACAAAAAACCGATTTCTGTAGTATAGAGATGGGTAGAGCGTATAATGTATTCACTACTCATATAATTTTAATAACTGGAAAGCAAAATGCTATATCAAAGTATGGCATCTAAACTGGTCTATGAATATGAAAATACAATGTGTTTTGTGAAACATTTTTGTTCATCATATTGTGGGGACGCGACTACACTGTACTATCAGTAAGTGTGAAGTCCAGGCAGTGGTTACAACAATAATAATGAATGAATGAAAGACTGAAAGACTGGGCACTTATACTCTCATAACGCACAGGAAGTATCAGTTGTGATGTTGGAGGAGAAGTGATGTTAAACTACTGGCGCCTAAAACTAATATATATGATGAGGAGGAATGGGATTCGCTATACACGACATCACTAAACACTGCTTGCATTAAGAGGTGACTCATATATACAGACTATATATACTGTATATTCAACATTAGGTGCCTTTCAAATGAATGCGTCACTCGTATGGATGTTGTGCTCAAACATATCAAACATATTGATGCCAATGAAAGGCATACAAACATCAGCCCCTACTCTATGAAAAACGTGAACAGTAGTCAGTAGTTGGGCTTTAATGCCAACACAATATTAGCTCTTCTCCCGCTTTACACATCTTTCTACTCCTCTCTCTCTCTCTCTCTCTCTCTCTCTCTCTCTCTCTCTCTCTCTCTCTCTCTCTCCCTCTCTCATCCACTCGTGTCTCGTATTTGAATGAAAAAACAAAATCAATGTTAGTGTCGACTGAAATTCAGTGAATGGTTGGGTCTCTCGGGACCCGGAGTTTCTCCAACTTTGTCAATACAGTAGATAATAGAAAAATGGATTCAAAACTAATCTAAATGTTTGAATTACTTACTCCACTTAAATGGTTTCACTTATATTTGCAAACAAATATATAAATCTTTATATTTATAGTTAAACAAAACAAAGCAAAAAACTTACTCTAAAAGCGCCGTTATTTCCATCGTCAAGCTCTAAGACAAATGCCTCGACAAAACTGGACGGGTGTGGTTGCCAGGCCACGGTTATGCCATTGTTTTCAGACATACACTCGTCTGGGATTAGTATTGGAGGTCCCGGTGCTAATCAATGTAATGAAGACATTTTTTAGTTAGTTATACTTTTTAATCATTGTATCTCTTAATTGCATATAAATTTACATTTGCTTTTTATTTGTTACACAAAAAAAATCATAAAGTCATAAATATCTAAAATCTAATTATATTAATGTTTTTAAAATAAAAAACAAAAATAAAAATTATTATACGCTTATGATTAATCGTGTTTATCGACAGAAAACGGGTTATAAAATAATGATAATAAAAACAAAATTTATTAAATTTGAGTTTTGTATGATCATGTAATCAGTTTCAATCATTAATTGTATTCGGGATACAAAATAAAGTAAAGTAATGGTCAGTAAATATGGTGTCGAATACTAATATCAACTATCATTCAAACCCATTAGCCATCCGTATGGCATAAACTGTGTGAACACCTGCTGTTCATCACAGAGTCTACTGTTAATGCCGTTAATGATCGGGACTTTAATTATATGTATGTGTGTTATGTGTCTACCATTTCATGTGCCCAATGCGTGCCTATTGTCTCAACATTTCATTCATTAGAGATATTAATTAAATAAAGATGTGCTCAACGTTTGGGTCAATCATATCTTGTTTCGCAGTTTATATATAATATTGTTTTCAAAAATAAAAAAAATTTGCCCATTATTTTATAATTAATAATATCGACTATAAATAATACCTTGATATTAATTATTTAAAAAGTTCAAAAGTAATAGTTTGTTATGCAATTTCAAAAACAAAATCAAAACACTGATAATATTAGGCTTAACTCACAATGTAATACATTAATTACTAGTAATAATGTACTAAATGCATAATATAATGTAACATTTCAATATTTATATTCAAAATCGTGTTACGATATGCCCTCCCCTTTGCATATTTCTGATTAAATGCATATTTTATTATCAAAAATTTGACTGTATTTGCGATAACCTATTATTATCTAAGACTAAACATATGATTAAATGATTAATCTAAATCACTATCGGAAATATAAACTCATTGTTTATGTACTCTAAATATAAAACACTTCTGGTTTTAGTAGTTTTTTTATACATTATTTGTCGACTAAACAAATGGAGTAAAGATTGTATATAATGTAGTGTAATGTGTTGTGCAGTAAAGTAACATTTGAGTGGACAGTCATTTGAAACGCTGAACAGGAGTTAAGGATAGGCAGTGCACAGCACACGAGTTGATGCCATACAATGTTTATGAGATTGAATTTGAAGCACACAGTTTGCAAAAGATCTCATACTGTATATCCCTGTAGTTCATAAAAGAAATGAATGCTAGGTATAAATAAAGTTGTTAAACCTATCTCTCTCTCTCTCTTCTCTAGCAATGTTTGGCTCAACTAATCGTCTTCTCTATCGAAAAGTTTATGTCGATTCGGAAGTAAAAACCATAGGATTAGCACTAATATGACAGAGAAGTGAATAAGTAATACATTTCAAGACTCACTAAATCTAGAGTTAAAGAACTCCATAAGAGGACTACTTAGAGATGAGACACCATTTACTGCAACAACAAAATCAATTGGCAAAAGAGTTTCACTTAAATTATCATTTAATACTTTATTGGATATATACTTAAAGCAATGATCAATACTGACATTTATTAACTTTTATTACAATTAATTATTTTAGTTATATTGTAGTCACAAACAGTGTATGTATAAGTGTAGTGCTATATTTATTTACAAACATTATCTGTTTATTTCTACAATCATCTCATAGTAAATAAATTAAATATAATTTTTGAGTGAAACCATAAGTGAATAAATTAAATGAATTATATAAGTCCTACAAACTAATTGATGAGATGTTGTGCTTCAATGAGATATAACTGGATTTAATGAAAAAGCAGTCAACCATTTCGCTAAACTAAACTAATTTACTTGAGTCTAATAAATCAAATTAAATGAAAAAATAAAATAAATATAATTTTATCAGTTTATGAGCCACTGTTGGCACTAATGGTTGATTATTTCAGACATAAAACAATGCAAATAAATAGCGTATGAAAATATAAAACTAAATTTAAAAATGATAAATGCTTTTAAAACATTATTAAACCATACTGTATGGTCCATACGCTTGTAATTATTTAAAACAATAAAAATCAACCAAAGCTTCACAAAATAGTATTAAATAAAATCAATATTTGATTTTGAATGTAGTGAATGTCAAAAAATAAAAATTGTCAATACATTTAATTGAAGGGAACTGGTATGTCATGTCCTGTCCCTATGTATTGACTTTCGATCAAAAAAACATCTTCAAAATGACATTTTTTCGTGACTTTCCTACAGACATATAATTGAATGTATGATATAGAGAGCGGCATAAAGAAAGTAATATTGAAAGTAGGACTATTCGTTAACTGACATTAATTTTAAAATGTAAAACTGCCATTATATTACTAATAGTGATTGTATAACATTTAAATTGTAATTAATTGTGATAATTGTGTTGATCTAGTCATTAAAAGAATTAATTTTGTTAAAAATATAAATATTTATCACTTTAATAACATAATTTTATTTTGATTCACTTGACGAACAGTCCTACTTAAATATTACATTCTTCATGCCGCTATCTATATATTACTCGTTAAGTATTGTATATAAAAATTTTATATGACTTTAAAATACTAGTACTCTATTAAGAGAGAAAGAGAAAAAAAAAGTTTACCAAGTTTTCAAACTTTTTCAAACAAAAAGCAAATTGTTTACAGCATTAATACAAATACAAATCAACGATAATTAAGTCAATACAAATAAATAGATGAATTAGACATACGTTTCATTTGTGAGAAGTTCAACTGTTCAATGGCCATAAGGACCGGCTGACAGTCTAATGTGAGATCAAACTCAGGCGATACCCAGGGTGCTGTGTTCATGTCTTTATGCCACGTCATCTCCACATTTGATACACGATTTATTAGCGACGACCCGATCTGTACGAAAACAAATCATCATTCATTTCCAACATTCATTTGCTTCACATACACATCAATGCGCTAAACAAATTGCTTTTACCTGAAGATAACTCATGTTATCAGTATCTTTGAGGGCTTCGATGCAAAAATGGATGAGTCCAGTGGTCTGTTGTAATTTGCCGGTACAGGCCATCACTTGCTCCTTCAATAATCGCAATTTATAGTCCTTTTCTTTGCGCGCAAATGTCAACAATTGCTGTTTTCGTGTCTTTATAGTCGCTATCAAGTTATCGCATTGCGAAGATATCTCGGTCTCAAAGTTTAAACTATTTTCCTATTTAAACATAATTGCATTAAAAATACATTTAAATATAAATTTTTTATTGTCAAATAAAAGCATTACAAATTGGCTCACAGAATAACTATTCATAAAATTGAATAAATATTATATAAGAAATATAATTCAACTAAACTCTAGTGAATGTGATCTTTAAACAAATTAAATCAATTTTATATTATTATTATTTAGAGTATTATTCAGAAAAATATTTGCAGAATATTCTGTAATAAACATTATGAGAGACAGAGTTTATGCAATATCTAGTGCTTCTCTTCCCTATCACTGAATAAAGGATGCGATCAACGATGCAATGAACATACAATCGCTAGTCTTGAGGCAAAAATGGCATATAATTTAAGCCAATAGTTCTCTGAATCCCTTTGGAAATAAAGCAGTTCTTCTTCTTATCCTGTCTTTGCCTATATATATGTATACAAATCACATCACATCTCACTCTAACATATACTTTGATTTTATGCAATACTATTGCTGTTTATAAACTATACATCACTGCTTCATATCTGGATGAATATCTCAATTTGGCATAAAATGCAAATTTTAAACACAATATATATTTTTACTATACTTTCTTTTTGTTATTAATATAGTTTTGCTTTTTTTAAAGTTCAGAATATAAATATATATTGTTTTGGAGATAAATTAGTTGTCAAAAAATATTTTTTGAAAATTAAATTAACTAATTGTCTATTTATTAAAGTGCATTCAATAACTGTATATGAAATCCGATTTAATACTTACATTTGCTTTCTCTGTAATGCCTTTTAATCGTTGAATGAATTCAGTGGCGTTTTTAGCCTTTTCTGACAGTGTTTGTAGATTTTGCGACAATTCTGTCTGTAATTTGAAAAACATATAACTTTTAGTTTATTTAAGTGTAAACTTTTAAATTATCCAATACTTTGTCAATATTTATAAACACAATATACAACACAATATACAGTACTTATAATTTAAAATACTTTAAACACAAGTTTCTATGATTTTATATATTGATTGAAACAATTGATTAACAAAACAAAAAAAATAAATTTAATAAAATATTAGTTTATTTGATAGTAAAGTATATGTATTTAAATTTAGGGATCGATAGGCCCTATGCTTATGTAGGAATGGCGTGTTTGCATGTAATTCATTATTTCAATTGATTAATAGTGTAGTCAATGAAAAATCATAATAGGAAGCAATGGAAACAATTTAGTTATGCACTTAAATATACATACAAAATATATTATAATAATGTAAACATTTGTGCAAATCTTACATTCATTCATGACTTACAAAATCCCATTATACAGACTTTAATAATGTAACTAAATTCAACCAAACATTTTTATATTAAAAAAATAAATAACATTTTGAAAAATATTAAGTTTTAAGAAAAGTGTTATGTTTTTATTTGGTAACATTTAAAATCAAATTGTTTTTGAAAATTTCATGTTTTATAAAAAATTAGTGCCAAAAATACATATATGAATACACATGTTATACTAATTTAATTAAGCAATAAGTGCTTTAATAATAAGATTCAAGTGTCTACTCGACAAAACACATGTCAAACATTGTCAATACAAAACACGACACTAAAAACGGTTCAAAATCTTTGCAACAAAAAAAGAGATTGAGTTCACTATTGAATACAAACGATATTTAATACGAGAAAAATGAAACCAAAATGAAAAGATGGTTACAAATAATAATGGGACCGACATTTCAGATTTCATTCATCTATTTGTTGCCTTTCAAGCCTCTCATTCAATTGACTTGAATATTGCGTTAACAATTGAAACATAACTGCATTAACTCATTCATCAGAGTGAGATGGAGAGAGAGAGAGAGAGAGAGAGAGAGAGAGAGAGAGAGAGAGATGGAGAGAGTCCACTCAAATATTTATAAATACTATGACAATGTGAAGACCAGGGTTTATAGATAGCTATTAGAAAACTCTTTAGGATGTCTTGTTGTTGGGATATCTAATATATTATTGATTGAAAGATAATGAATAGATAATAAATAATATATATTATAGAAATGGATTATTTTATATATATAATTAAATTTACTAAATAATATATCTGTCTATGTTTAGTTGAAAAGCTTTTAAAAACTAGTAAACAATTTAAAGTTTTAAAACAATTTAAATATTTTATTTGGAAAAACTTTATTCAATAAATAAAAGAAATTTTGTAAATTAAATTCATTATACTATAAACATTGCTATGTTGTACTTGATACTTTTAATCAAATTATATGTTCAAATCACATAAACCATAATTTATACATGAACAAAATAATAGCCTTACATATTATATCAAATTTTACATGAATTCAATGCAAATATAAAGTTTAAAAAATAAATAAATAAATGCCTGGCATTAATGAATAGTTAAAAATTCAATACACAACTCAAAACTCATATAACAATATGTTTTACGATATAAATTCAACAAAAATTACATTATCCTTATGAATACAGTTGCATATCCTAAGCAAATCCTAATTTATGGCTATGAATAAAATGTATGCAAAACTTTTACATACAATAAGGAGTGAAATAACTGAAATGAAAAGCTTATTAACAATGTATTTGAATAAGAATTTTCTTGAAATGCATGTTATATTTATTGCATTACTAACGAGAAGGTATGCAAACATTGACAATAAAAAGTCCGCACAAATATATATATAATTGTGAATATTATTGTTGATTATATCACATATTATGACAGTTGCTATGAAACACACGAGACATATATTATTCAGTGTATAATATATATCAATGTTATATAACAAAGAAAGCATTTATTTTTTGTTGTTATATATTTCTTATTACATATTAATTGACAACAATTTGCACAATAAATGTTATATAATAAGCCGTAATAAGTATATTTGAATCAATTAAAACAATTTTTATTTATTGAATTTTATAGTTTATATGGGGTTAAATTAATTTTATAAATTATTAAACAATATACTCATTAATGTTTTAAAGTATTTAAACAGTTTTGTTTAATTATTATATAATTACAAAAGTTTTAAAAATTATATTAAAAATTTCTCATTTTAAATGACTAAAAAAGATAGCATTGATTTTCGTTGCAACTCTTGATTACTGTTAAATATTTAAATTTAAAAATAATATAATAAAATATATATAACATTTTCATACAACAATTTGGCAAAATTGTTTAAATAAAATGGTTCATAAGATTGTCAAACATTAATATAAATGAGTTGATAAGAAATATAGTATTCAATTAATAGCTGAGTCTCATCTCAATGAGTCTGTAATGTCTGTAAGACTTAGATTATGTGTTGAAAAATGAAAGGAAATCAAGCGTTTTATGATCTCCTATGGGTCTAACATATTTCATAAAATAAAAATATTTAATAACTAATCGTTAAAAGTGGTGTTAAATGACGTTTCATTGAGAAATTGGTTTATCTTTTTAAATAAAAAACAAAATAAACTTTTCTATTAATAACTATTTTAAAGTCATTCACTCTTATACTTAACACTAAATGGTGTGAACAACACAAACATTTTCAATACCAAACATGTAAATAGCGGCCAATTAAACAAAATATTCAAACAAAAGCTTTAATGAATGTTAAATGAACTGAAATTTTACTTTACATAAAATTACAAATATTTTTGATGCAAAATTATAAAGTACTTAAAGGGCTAAAACAAAAGCAACAAACAAAAAACTAATAACTTGTAGATAATTTTGCATTGAAATTTGCATTGCACTGTAAAATGCTAAGCATTAGTGTAATTAACAATTGTCTCAAGTGTCAGATGTGATCACAATTAGAGTCACCGACAAAGAAAATGCTTCAAAAAAAGTCTTTCAATGAAATATCGATTCAAAAAAAACTCATCGATTGTGTTAACCAACCAAATGATTATAACTACAGTATATCTGCACATAATATAAAATAATAATAATAATAATAACTGCACTGTAATATGAGTATAACTTTTATTAACCATTACTGATAAGTATTATTTCGGTGCCATTCGTCGTCGGCTTTAAATTTATGCATATTTTATATGAGAGGGACAGTCATTACTGTCATATCTGCTTCACTTTAGTGAACATTTTTCAAACAAATGAAAAAAAGCAATGAAAATATAAAATATATAATATTTCGAGAGTCGAGAGTCAGATATAAAAGAGATAAATATATACTTTAAAAAAGAGATATGGAAAGTGAAAAAAGGCATCAAAAATAAGTTTTTTATATTGATTTGTATATTGAAAAAACTAAATGCATTTCTGCATAATTACACTTATGGTTCATTATATAATACATGAAAAATAATACCATACTCTGTTGTCTATAAAGTCTATTATGAAATATATGTCAAAAAACGATGCGAAGGAATGTATATTTCAAAAAACAGCAAATAGTTTTCCTCTCGTTTTTTGACTCTTGCAATAAAAATGCCCCAAAAAGTAGTGCTCACATAGAGAGTGGTTCACATGAATAACAATGTTGACTAACGGTGCTATACTATACCAGTGCTTGTTGTGTATTCCGCACCCAAAAAACCAATTAATATTACGGACTCTAATGCAGAATATTTTTCTCTAAACAGCATTACATACACACAGTAGTAGACAAGTAGTAGAGAAAGTGCACTGTGGTTGCCATGCGATCAATGAATTTGCCTGGGCTATTAATGTTATGTATATAGTTTGGCTTTCAAACTAAAATTACACAAAACTATTACAAAATATATTTATATACAATGTATATACGATACATATTCTACACTGATTCTACAATTTTCAGCACAAAAAAAAACTACATAACAATCGTGTTATTTATTCTGTATATATAAGTCATACCAGAATAATAACAATAATAATAATAACATACAGATTCTTTTGCCTACAAAAAGATTTATACCAAAAAATAATAATAACTACTTCTCATATATACTACATGTAACTTATGTTTCAATACTCGGTGTATTGTATTACTTATTTTGTATTCATTGCAGAGAAAGAAAAAAAGTAATGCATCGAAAAAAAAGTCAAATCAAAACTTATTTTCACATCAATTCTTGTTTAAAACCAATAAATTCAGAGCCAAAATGAATATTAATTACATTTCCTACGATAGTTTTGTTACAATACTTTTCAATACATTAAAATTTTGTAAATAATTTTATAGCTAATAATAATTAAATAAAATTATTGATTTAAATGTTTTGCATATGAATACAATCTGTGTATATATTTAAATATATTGATCATTGAATGTCAATAAATATTTGCAAACATTAAAAGCAAAGACACGAAAATAGATGAAGAAAACATCGCGTGTTTATGCAATAGCTTATCGCATACATCACCTAAAATGTATGTGTGTTTTCCCTAAACATACATTATATTTATCATTATTACTACATTTTGGGCTTTTCTTCATCGCAATTGACTTATAGATAAAAACAACAAAGTTTTAGTCAAAAAACTCGTAAATGTTTTTTAAAAATTCTTAAATCAATGAAATATTATATAACAATAGATTTTGTGGCTTAAGAGCAGATGTTTTACTAAAAAAAACTATATTATAACTTATAACACAAAACATTAAGTATATAACTCATAAAAAATAATTATTCATATAATTTTTTGTGTTTTCATGTTAAGTTAAGTTAAAGTTTACTTAATGTAATTTAAATTACAAAACATAATCCATTAATTAAAGAAATATTTGTAAAAATGTAAACTGCATTTTAATAATGAGTTTGTTATGTAAATTATTATTAATATTGAAAAATAATTATAAATCTTTTATGCAATTATAAACATAAACAATAACAAAATAAAATACAATTATTATATTAATTTTACATTTATTCACATCAATGTTGACTTATCATTTGAAATTGTGTTTGTATTGTAAATTACAAAATCCACATTATTTTCCACATTTTGATAGTCTGTAAAAGCATATTATTTAACTCATTATAAATATTTAAATTTATAAATCAAGCCTTAATGCAATGACACAATTACAGGTATTATTAAATAATTTGTAAATTTTAATTAGCATTTAAATGAAATAAATTTAATTATTGATTATATTCTGCAATGTATTTGTTTGTTAATGTAATATATTATATTTGCATTTATATATATTTACACAAAAACAAAATATAATTAAAAGTAATAGAAAAGTTTGGATCAATTTGTTTTTTATAGTTAAACTAAAATGTACTCCAAATGCATAAAAAATTGTATTCAAGAGTCAAATCCTTTGGCAAATCAAATGTCAATTAAGTAATTAAGCAAAAAAATAGCATACAATCAATAAGACTATAATTTTTTATGCCATTTCTATTACAAATATTAATTTTAATTTTATTTGTATAATAAAAATAATTTTGTTTAATTAAAATAAATAACAATAAACATATCATATTTTGTAATTCACAACTAATATAAACTGAGCTGACAATGTTAATTTATGTTAATTTTATTCCTTGATTAAATTTGTTTAATTAATAATTCATAACTAAATTATGACATGGCATATCTTAATAATAATAAATTATAATTTTTAATTTAAATAAACTAATTACAATAATTACAATGAACTCAGTATATCATTAAAAAAAGAAAAAATTAAATTTTAATTTCAAATTTCATTAAATCCTAGAAAATAATATAATATTATATTTATATCATTTAATTTGTAGATATTATTAACTGAATTATCCAATTGTTAGCAAACAAATCATAAACTAATGATGATTTATAAGATTCGGGCGTTTTCTACCAAAATATTTATGTTTTTCTTTAAGAGTCGACCAAAACGACATGTAATTTTGTTTGTAATATAAAAAATAAATATATTATAAGTTAGTTATGAAGTTTATAAGAGTAATGTACAGATAATAATAAGACAATTATAACATTCGTTGTCATTGCAATAAATGTGTGGCTTTTTTTCTTGCAGTCAATTTGTAGAGTCATTAGACATCATCGATGGTAACCGTCAGGAAATTACAAGATATCTTATCGAAAGCCTGTATATGTGAGGCCAACCTTTAAGGGAAATACATTGAAATGGGCCGTCATTTTCTCCCAAACTCCGTCGCCGACGACATCAAATGTTTCGCACAAAAAAAACTTTCCGATTTATGGATAAAAGATAAAAACCTATCAAAACATACCCCTCTTATTGTCATATATCATACATATATTTCTTGGAAATAATAAATAGACCCCAAAATATATATATATATATATCTGTATATATGATTCACTCCATTCACTCGATCATCACTTCTCACACCAAATGTTTTATGCAATCAATATATTGTTTATATTGTCGGCTATTTGACTGCCAATACGTACCCAACATTTATGTCCCCAATAATTATAGATAAGACCCAAACATAATATTATTTCAAAAAATATATAGCCATTTATGTTTAGCGGACATCGATTTGATGCTAATGTATGTTATTGTCATAAATAGATGTCTTTTCAAAAATGTAAACCCTATTAAAATAATGAAGTGGACGGACACTAGTATGAAAATTACCATTGATTTACAAGTCCTGACAATTGTGTGGTCGGCAAGTGTCGGTCGCAGCGATCATTCATTTATCACTATTTTTTTTGTTGGTTTGAAACACATTTGGTATACAAAACTAATGATATATTCTCTTCTCATAGCAGAAAACTATTGCTGTTTTTATTAGAGTAACCATTGAATGGCTTATTAATAAGTCATAAATCTATTGCATGTTAACCGCCAAATGGACTAACCATTCACAATATATAACTATTACTAAACATCTATTATATATCACCAAATTGTGGCTAATTTATTGTTAAATTATAAATTATTTTGTTTTTCTAGTAATTTATTAATAAATAATAGTTTCTTGTCAGACAATTACATAATATTACATTAATATCTCATTGAAATTATAATCCTATTGTAATATACAATGTAATGTATTATTTATAAAGCATTATAAAGTTTAGTATAGGAATCAGCAGACTATTTTAAAGATTTAATTTAATCAATTAAAATAATACATAATTTAATAATACAAAATAAATAATTTAATTTCAAAATATTATTAATATTTTTAGTGAAAAATTAAAAAAATAAATGAAAAATATATTTTTTAATGTCATCAACATATGTATCTAGGAAACTTTTTTAAAAAGTAGACAGACCGTTTTGAGACTTTCTAACATGTTTAATTTATTTACTATATTTTAAAAAATTTATCAGACATTACAAGGTACTACTAGTAATAATTATTATATAAAATAATAATAACAATAGACATAATAGACAGTATTGTCTATTCAATTGTTATATTTATATTTAAAATAAGATAATATAAAAATTGATGATAAAGATGACATTTCACTTGGATGTCAAAGTGATATGTTTTTGTTTGGTGTCAGACATACAGTGACACAAAAATCTACGACAATAACCAAAAAAATAATATTGGATTTCAAACGTAAAAACTTTATTTTACTTTAAACCAGTGAAGCATCTGTTTGGGAGCACCAGTAGAAAGTGTATATAAATATACAATTATATCAAATATTGACATCAAATCTACTTTGAAAATCTTGAAAATGTTTTGAAAAATTTTGTTTTCAATTTATTTGTCATAAATATTACTTGAAATATAATACCATTGATATAATAAAACATCAATTAAATGATTAAAATGCGTGAAAAAATTGTTTAGTTTTAAATTCAGGCTATGTTTTACAGATTTCTTTAGCAAACAAATGAATGTAAATAGTTTTCAATTGCTGTGTAAAGTATCGTATATTTTAAGTGCTATTAAATTAAATGCTTTAAAATTATTATTTTTTATTAAAACAAATCTAATATTAAAATTCAAAAGAAATTTCAATTTATTAAGTTTTGTTTTATTATCAAATCATGAAATATGTTTGAAATATGATTTTATAAAGCAATTGAACTCTCAATGAATCGTGTTTTGTAAAAAACATTTGTATAAATAAAGTCAAACTTCAGACTCATTTGAATAAATGTCTTAATGTTTGCAAAGTCTGAATATGTTGTTCAAAAAATATGAGAGAAGTTTTTAAACTAAATTAATGAGTCGATCGCTTAAATGAATCTCCATTTGAAAGCCCGGAATCTGTTTATGTTTTGAAAACATCAAAAATAAACACAAATATATGTAGAGAAGTGAATGGCATTACTCTGTCTACTCTTGTAGTATCGCAACAGATCTGAACATTTTGAACATAACAGCGGAGACAATGTTTTATAAATTGAGGTCTCATTTGAAACGGCAATGTGTTAAATGAAACAAATGTCTGTAATAACACCAACACTAATGGAAAAACCAAGTTTTTAAAACTCAATTCACTTCAAACTGTTTTGTTAGGTCTTCTTCTACTTTGGGATCATTTTATTATTTATATTCAAAAGCCATGTATTACTCAAATTACAAACAAATGGTATTTAAGAGATAAACTTCAATGTAAAACCAAAGAAAAGCAATAAATATATCAACTTAATTGGCAAAACTTTTTTAAAGTCCCAAAGTTTATTAAGTCTGTAATTAACTAACGGGTGATAATCACTAAATAAATGATTAAATGCATAAAGTCTTAGATAAATGTCTGAAGAATCAACAAATGAATGTTAAGTTTTTTTGGTATGTTTGTTAGACACAGTGTTTGATCAGTTGAGTAATGGTGTTCACAAACATCTTGGAGTCACGATTGTGGAGGATCTTAGAGGTTATCTTCATTTGTAAACGAGTGTGTGATTTGTGTCCAAATCAGAAGCTTAAGGAATGCTTAATCAGTAGATATGTCTGTTTTGTTAATAATGACTCAATTAGTGTTATGGTTGGTATATGTAAGGGAGAGGGCGTTCACCCAAACTCATAAAAAGATTAATTCACCAAAAAAGCTCTTTTTATGTCAACACAAGAGTTTCATTAACTGATAGCGATATTGACACTCAACGACCAAAAACACATCCATATATCCATATAATACTCTAGTTATCTATTGACAGACTTTCCATCACTTGATCAAGAGATGACTTGAAGTATTGTTGACTCAATTAACAGAATTAGCTTTTGCTTTAACAATGTTTTGCATTTAACTTAATTGTTATGTCCTATGATTTTGTTCTCATAATTCTGTTGACCGTATATTTTTATAACATAAATAGTCATCAATTGACAACATATTTGTAGACAAAAGTCATGCAATGGTTTTGATAGACAATAGCCAAACTCAATATATAAACTGCTATTTTATGGCACTTTTTGGTTCGGCTATAGAAATATTGATCAAAAGAAACGATCGCTTCTCTCAACTCTAAACAAAACATAACAAAATATACGGACTTTTATTATGAAAACAACAATTTAACTGAAAAACAATTTCCAATTTCTATTCATTCAAAAACATAAGACATATATTTATTTATTTTGTTTAAAAAGCCCTAACTTTACAAATCATTTATTTTGCTGTTTTTTGATTTGAATTTTAAAATTTTCAACTATACTCTTGAATTCAACAAAAAAAACTTTTCAAAATCGTAAGAACTTTGCCATCGGAACAGCTGTTCCAACCAACCAAAAAAAGGTATACACCAGATGTGGGAATCACTTATCAATTATATGTTTTATGAAATTGTCGACACATTTATATGCTTATGGATTGACGGACACCTCTTATATTATAAGTGAATTTAATTTAAACACATTTTAAACTTTTAAATGTAAAGAAAAAATTAAAAAATTTCTTTTAAAGTGATATTTAAAATCAATTTTCAAAAATGTTTCAAAGCCTTAAGCATATAATTTACTTTTTATGTAAATAAATACATAATTTTTCATATTAAATATTTTTCTAATAACCAAATTTTTTTAGTATTAAAATTTCGACACAAACTTCTGCTTTAAAGTGTTGTCAAAAAATATTGTAATTAATAACAAATGTTAAAACTTTCCACTGAAAGTAGTGCATAAAATGGTAGAAATGCATTGAAATGCAATGAAATGAACACAATTTAATATAACTCAAGGGATGTTTGAAATGCTCTCTAAAATAAACTTAAAAATAGTGTAAAATAGAGGAAGTAATGGAGCGATTGGTTCGGTGTATAGTATTGTAGGAAAATAAAAAGGAGATGTGGAGGAGAGGGTAGAGTGAAGAGCACACACACACACACAGAAGTTCTGTGACAGAACCCACTGCTAGACATACACTACTGCTAGTCATAAGCAGTTAACCAAAAAAATAACGGTCTGTTTTGTGTCCCGAATGGCAATAACAGCGGGAATACAACTTAACATCATTTAAGTGTTTAATTTTGAATAGATTTTGTATGAATGCAACCAAAAAGTAGACACATAGACCATAGACACTCGGCTATATCCACGTGTCTATACAATTATACCATAAGGAGAGGAGAGAGAGAGAGAGAGAGAGAGAGAGAGAGAGTGAGAGAGAGAGAGAACGACGGGGATAGGAAGAAAGAAATTAATCCAATTTATGTACACAGAATTGTATGTAGAAAATGATTGTTTGTTAAGATTTATTCAGAACAAGAAGAAGAACTATAAAAGAGTAGAAAAACCAACAAAAAGAAAGACTAGTTTAAAGAAAAGTCCAACAAATCTATATATAAATCAAAATCAAAAACTCTAACGAATTCTTTAACAACAAATGAAACTTTATTTACAGAACAGGAAAGGCGTAAATAATACACAACTCAAGTATACGAGACAATGAACAGAGAGAGAGAGAGAGAGAGAGAGAGAGAGAGAGAGAGAGAGAGAGAGAGA